>VYZW01003298.1:14490-41749 GCA_013401315.1 Balaeniceps rex | reverse complement strand
CACACCCTCGGTCAAAGCTCTAACTGCCCTATAAATCTATGCATAATATAGCCATGCTGCCCAAACTACCAAGGAGCAAGTCAGAAGGCTGCAGCACTCACCTCTGGGTACCACTGAGAGGTCAGCAAGAAGCTCTTCTGTCTGGGAGATGCACTGTCCCTAATGCCACAACACACTGTGCAGCATCTCAGCATAGACTTGAGGCTTTATCTCCCGAATTAGGAAAGACAAGAGTCATAGGCAAGTCAGAACAAACAAGTCCAGCAAGTCTCAGTGACAGAGGCTTACCCAGTAGTATGATTCCTCCCCTAAAACAAAAACAATACACTTCTTTCATCACACCTTTCATCCAGGAATCCTGAAGCCTTTTCAGAGCATTAACTACACCCTGCAACACCCCAAATCAGAAGAGCCGTGAAAATTTTGCAAGGACGCAGAGTTTATTTCCTCCTTTGGTATAATTAAACACAAATCAGAAATTATGGGCAGGACCAATGCAGAAAATTTGCATGTTCTAAAGAGAAAATGTTCAGTCCCAGGCCAGATAAGGAGCTGACAAATTGATGTAGATTCAGTGGCATGTGCCTCAACTCCCTTGAACTTCCTTGAAATTGGTCATTTGGCCAGACAAAAACTTGCCCCCATAACAACAGCTACATTCAAGTTTGTCATTCTTCTTTAACCCCTTAGACATTAATTTTAAGTGTGCTCACTTAGTCACAGACACATTTCTGTCCTGGAAAAATTCTTCTAGGTCATAAGCATTTGTGATATAAATATTTGCAGGTTGTCTAGATAAGTATCTCTACTTGTGCTAGTTACAGCAAGTTAACTGGCAAGTCAATTAAGACAAACTCTAACCTAAAGTAGCATTTTCATTCTTTTCTTGGGAACCCTTTTTTCAATTTTAAGTTTTCTCAGTTCCACCAAACTTACTAGAATATATATATGCCCACATAGCCTTACACATAGATTTGTTTCAGAAGGCAAATAAAGACGACAGAACGTTTCAACAAGATATGTGTGTGGCACATATCTTCTTTGCTTTGCTGCAATAAAGTTTCTAACATCTAGGGACTCTCTTCCTCCACCTCAACGACCTTCATTTGACCCCTCTACAGCTCAGGGATCACCAGCTTCGTAACACACTGATGCAAATACATCTTACATGGCTGGAGCTCCTCCTTCCACCTTATATCAAGTCCATAGTCAAGTAACAGGTAGACTGCCTTTCTGGGAAGGCCAGCTTCTGTTGAATGAAACATAGGCTAACGATAAGCCTCAGCTTCTCATAATTTGGATTCAGTCAATGTCTCAGCATAATTTGTTACGAAACACAATGAATACAGTTGCTAACAATGCACATAACGTAATTGCTTTGCAATACTTTAACTAGAAGCTGCATTACCATCCCATACTACAGGAACACTTCTATTGAGTCAGCCCAGATGTGCAAGAGAAATGCAGTCAGAAGCCTAGCTAGAGGGTGGCAATTTCCAAGGGTAGAGTATCAAGTGTCATATGATTACCTGACCCATGTGTAGGTGGTGCGAAGACATATGCATTCCAGGCAGCCCATGATCCTCAGATAGAGCCCTTTCTTGTGACTCGATCGTGGCATAGGTGGAAGAATGCATGACAGAGAGGCTTCATGGCAATCTCTGAACAGTCTCACCTGCAGGCAAAAAACCCTACTGCTGCTTAAGGAAAGAGGTTAAACTGAGGAGGCTTTTTAGGGCACTGAAAAGCTCTTCCAGCCCTAGTTTCATGGCAGGAAGGCACCAAACTGATTAAGGATGTAATAATAATCCTGGTCAATGGTCCCCTCTCTGCACAAGGTATCCGNGCTGAGAAAAAATGGACAGGCAATAGCCATCAGTGGTTCAGTTACCAGGTACCTAACAGGATTGGCTCCTCTGGTGCTACACTGCCAAACTTCAAAAAAAAGTCTGGACAAGTTGGGAAATGCTGGGAAGGAGGCAGGAGGTGTGGTTCACCTGGGTACCGCATAAAAGAAAAAAAGAGATTCTGGAGGCAGAACGTAGGATGCCAAAGACCAGGCCCCCCATCATAACACAGCTGGTGAGGAGGCAAAGTCTCAATGCACGACTGAAGCAATGGGGTAAGGAAGAGAGGCTCAGGTTCATCAGGGTCTGGGGAAGCTTCTAGAGTAGATTTAAGCCTAGCAAAGGATGACCAGATTTCCACCTGAGCCGAGAGGGAAACAGGATCTGCACTTCAAATCAGGAAGATCATACAGAAATTTCAAACTGACAAGTAAGAGAAAGCAGACTGGTGCACACAGGATGCACTGTTCTGAATCCTATAGTAGACGCTGCAACCTCAAGTAAAGAATAGAATAGAAGTTGACAAAAGTCAAAAGTAAACACAAGTAGTAAAAAAAAAAAGTCTGATATGAACAGGATACAGCGACAGAAAGCCAAACCAATGCTTTCCATGTTTCACAGAATTCTCTAAGATAATGATGGCACAGACACAGAATGCTTACCTTAAACAAGGACACGGACACAGCAGGTATAAAGGAAACATGGTGGCTGGAAGGCAATGGAATCTGGAAATCCCAGGGCTATTATTTCCAATTACTTTGATTACTCTGAAGTAAAATGTGAAATCTTTACATTGGCCACTCAGATAATATTAGATTTCTAGATGCTGTGAATAACTGTTTCAGGAACAGGCAGCTAGGAAACCCACAAAATGGGAAGCAACTCTCAATTCAGCCCACACAATTGGTTTATCATATTTATCATATTTCTGCCCTGTACCTGAACTATATCAGCATCAGATGCAGCATTTCTACAGACCCCCAAAGCCAGAAGATCAACTACTGCCATGCTCAATTTCAAAGACAGGAACCACATAAAAGCAGAAAAATCAGTGACCCTAAAAGGGGAACCTTAAAGAACAGCATGCTTTCTGGAGACAGAGAGACTATTTCAAGACATCATGTTAGTCTCAGAGCAAATGCATCCTGCCTGTCAAAGGAAAAAAAAAAAAGCCTTGAAGAAGCCTAAAGCTAAACATAATGGTATCAAAAAACCAAAGCAAAACCATTGGGAACAAGAAAGCATACTTCAGAAAAGCTGAAAAAAAATGAAAGGGTTATAAATTCAGGCACAAACTGGGGGGGGCAAAAAAAAATTAGGCAGAAGCATACCAGAACCATCTAGCTGATATTTCTTGGGAGCAAAGTATAAGAAACTGGGGGAAAAGCCAACAAAAAAGTGACAAAGATCAGGTAGCACTCCACCAGGGTGAAGGATGGAAAAACTGCATTATCGATGATGGTATGCAGCCTCTCACCGAACACTACTTTATTGCCAGAAGACCAAGGGAAATCTTTCCAAAAAAGAATTCTAAAGCAAGCGTGGTGAACCTTTGACAGTATAGTATGATATACAAAATGGCCACATTAGCACAAGCAACTAAGTAATAAAAGTAGCATGTATTTCTATAAATACGCTGTATGGGGTAGAATCATCACAGCTTTTGTAAAGCTAAGTGCTGCCTTGCAAACCTACCTCAACTCCTGAGCAGGCCAACAGCTGGTGCATGATGCAGATCTGATTGATAATGTCTGCTTGGATTTCCAAAAGAATAAGATCTCTCACAAAAGCCTCTTAGAAGATCTGAGCTGCCATGGGATATGAAGGCTTGAGACAGAAAACCACTTAGAAAGGAAACACAGAAAATAAATGATAATGCTTTTTGCGAAGCCAGGTCACACTCTCACAGGAATCTCTGCTATATTCATAAATGATCTGGAAAAAAGAAATACTGAGATGACAATCATCCAATGATAACTGTCTACTCATGACAGCAAAGAGAAAAACTACAATATGCTGCAGAAATATCTCATACTATTGAGATATTATGTAATAAAACAACAGACGAACTTCGGAATGAAAAATTATAAAGTGACACACGTACAGAAAAAACAGTCCTAACCTTACCTACTAAGTGTCAGGTGTTGAGTTGATTATTCTTTTCAGGAATAAGATTGAGGCAGAGCCTCCTATCAATCAGAATTTCAACTCAGGAGCAGGCAAAAAACAAGAGGAACGCTAGAAACTACTTTTAAAGAGAACGGAAAAGCAAAAAGGGAACAAACTTATACCACAACATGAATCCACATTACACCTGTATCCTGAATACTGCGTTGAATTCTGGTCCATTTGCCCACCTCAAAGCCAATACAGAGGAACCATAAAAGGTCCCGAAAAGCAGCACAGCTGATCAAAGGAATAAAGCAGCTTCTATGCACGGCATGCCTGAATAGACCAGGATTCTGCAACCTGAAAAACACATGGAGGAACGGGATCAGGATCTAGAGAGTAATGTGTGGAGTAGCAAAAGTGAACAGGAAAACACTATTCACTGTTTCATCTCATACAATAACCAGGGGACTTCAAACAAGAGCGGCAGGTTTAAAACAAGCATAAGAATATACTGTCATACAATATACAGGTAAGGTATGTTACTCCTTGCCGCAAGGTATGCAAGATGTCAAATATTTTGCACATTTAAAGGGAATAGTCAGTTTTCTGGAAGAAAATTCCACATAGAGCTCTTAAATATGATGATTCCACCTTTGTGATCCAAGAATTTCCTGACTCAAATCACTGGAAGTTTAAAAAACACTCTCAGGAAGCACCATAATCTGACTGCTGTGTTCTCATCTTCCCTAGGTGTCCTCCACTGACTACTCCATAAGTCTCTAGTTCATTTAGCTGCCAGACATTCCTTCATAATAATAATGAAGTATTATTAATCCTGTGATAGAACAACTTGCCAGCTTGGGATTGATGTTCTCCCCATCTGTCTCCCAAGCAAAATGTGGTCTGACCTGCCTAGCTAGATCAATAGCCACAGGAAGGATGTATTGGTGTCTTTGCTCTTAAAGAGTTGAGGGACTATGGCAGCCCTCTCATCACAATAGTTCAGTTGGAAGGGTCCTACAATGATCATCTAGTCCAACTGCCAAGAAACCACAGGCACCATGTTTCTGAACACTCAACAGTGCATTCAGCTCAGGTTACAGAGGAAGCTTGTGCTTTGCAGCAGCATGCACTGCTGGCTACAGATCACCCTATCTGTATGGTATCTGTATCTGATGACACATCAGACTGAAGAAAGGGGCTGTGGCCACACAGGGAAGCTGAATGGTGTTCCTCTGATCTGAGAGAGCCTAAAGGGGTGTCACAAAAGCAACAGCACCTCACGTCTTGCGCATGACCAAAATTTGCCACTGTCTTTTTGTAAATTAATTTCAGACACGCACTGTCATTTTCCTCAATTCCCCCAAAAGCTTGGCAAGAGAGGTATTGTATAGCACAGGCACTTACCTGAAGTCAAGGCAGAAAATTACTTTTTCTTTCACATGTGGACACTAGGATGACATCAGTTTATCAGTGATCGATGAGCCAAGCATGTTCTTCATCTTTTCTCCTCCAAAGGTGTCTAGTTACCAAGGCACCTGCCAAGGAAAAAATCCACCACTTTATTCATAACAATCCTAAATTATTATTAGGATAGAAAACTCCTGAGAAGATATTTGCATTTACAAAGGCTCGTCAGACAAATTGCTTAGCTGTTTTCTTGGGGCAATAGCTCTTCCTTCAAGAAAGAGTCAATACTGATCCAGTGCTGCCACCCCAAATACAGCTCTTGAGGCAGGCAGCTACCAGGCAGCCTTCCTGAATAGAAAAGCTGAAGGAAGCTCAGGCTACACCTTTGTAGCCACAAGTTTAAGAGAGTCCAGTCCCCAATGCAGGACACTGACTTTCACAGTTGTGATCTGCAGACACATTTGGGAAAGAAAGGAAGGCTGCTTATGGGCTGTGCAAGTTGGAATGGAAAAGCCTAGGCCTGTATAATTAAAGTCACAAAAAAGTTTGTTACCCATTATAAACGCAAGTCCAAATTTTATAGCTTATGCTTTTCCTCATCATTACACACAAGGATCTTCCAATATATTAGCAATATTTTAAATATTCAGCACAAATATATTTTAAAGTAGTTCTTTTAAAGCATTCAGGAAAGGCATATTCAAACTTTTGTATGAGGAAAAAGCACTGCATATACCCAACACACCTTACAACTTGGCTTGTCCCTAAGTTTGAGTGTCCTTTCCCACAAGATGCATGGGGCTCAAGTGTTATCTGCCACTGGATTTCAGTCACATTCATTTACCTTTACAAACACCAATTATTAGACTGCACAAATTGGCACACAAAGCTTATCTTGGCTCACCTCTGTACAAGTGGGTTTCCAAAGAGAAAATCTGCATATTCAAATAAACCCAAAATTTCCTAACAAAGGACTCAAAACCAGGGTTCCAGACTATGATTCTTTAAACCAGATATTTAGAAGCAGGAATCTTTTAAAGATGTGGAACTTCCCCAGATAAAGTCTAGTTAGACAAACTTCACTAAGCACAAAATGGCAGCCAAGAACACAGTGTACCTGCAGCCTCACGCACTGACCAGCGCTCAGGTTCCTCTGCCCAGGCGAGCAGTTAGGCCATGTGAGCACGATGCCTTTGCATGGCAGGTGCTGAACTATCCCAGTACAGACCTGCCTGTGCTTCTCTGAAGACCTAGCTCCAAATCCTCACCTAGTAGTTAAAATAAAGCTCCTGAAAAACAAAATCAAGTCACTTTTCCGGAAGCCATCAACATCCTTTATCAGGCCCCCACAAAAAATAGCTACTAAACCTTCGCTTTCCTTTCTGATTTTATTGAGGGAGTATATTTCATTATGAAATTTCAGGAAACAAGAGAAGCTTTCAGTACACAAGGATCTTCATCCACTTTTTGCTTTTTTTTCTTGGTAGTGCTGCTGCAGCTGAGACTGTCACAGGGCTGCGTTTGATTACAGTTGCCAGAGGATTTGCTGCCAAGTTTATTTTATCAATAGTCTGTTTAATTCAAGTCAAAATATGCTTGGAACTTGAAGCCTTCACTCCAACTTTGGAGCCTGCTCTAGCCTGACACTTGGCCTACCCCATATGTTCAAACCGGTTGAACTTGCTGATGTCAGGTCCCCCTGAGCATGAGAATCAAAGTAATACTCAGGCACAATAACTGCAGGAACTAAAGCTGGAAGAAACTTGACACAAAGCTAGAATTTTTTTTTTTTTTTTTATGGTATCTGAACAGAGACACCCTACGGTAGCAAGGCATGTATATCACTTAATTAACCCTGGTTCTGTTATTAAAGAGAAAGAAAAAAATCCATGAAGGGGTAGACATGTAGCTAACTCCCAGACTAGGTTCACAGCTTCATCCTTAAGATGTTTCCTACATGGCACACACAGAAAAGCAGAGTTTCCCCACAAAGACTGCACCATCCCACATGGTCCACAAACTCCCTGGTACCTTTAGTGTCACCCAAATAATCCCAACATCCTATGACTTCAGTCTCACTCCTTGCATAGAGGATACAGTAAGAAAGCCATAAGTGCTGTTTCAGCCTTTGGAAAGGCATTTGCTAACTACTGTCTTTTAGCACACTGCTTTGATTTGTCACTAACAAAACACTAACAGGATTAGGTTGTTTTGCTAGAACTGCATGAGCACAAGCTACAGAATATCCAGGATTCTGTTCAGCAGCAACCAGTCTAAATAGCTTATGTACAAGCTGGAAGTTACTTAAAGCAGAGCTTACTGCACAAGCAAACTTAAGTCTTCAGCTCTCTTTTTATTGCTGCACTACCAACTTAATTGAACTCGTGCATATTGCAAGCAGATGGGGGGATAGATCCAAAGCCAGTGGATACAGAAGTAATTTTTGATGCCTGTGACCCTTCACTTTTTTTTTCTCCCCATCTTGCTTTGCTTCCTGTGCCCCGAAGAGCAAACTGTATAGTTTCACCTAGGGCTCTGAGTCAAGCAGCATTTACTCAGTCTCTCACTTAGGATAATCCTAAAAAAACCCTCCTCCTTATTAAACTACTGTGAAGTAATTTTCTGGCTGGAGCCTCCTACTACCTTGTCAATCTCTTCCCTAATTGAGAAACGTACATTATCCAGAACTGCGCTGACTTGCAGAATGCTGAAGAATTGTCTTAAGCACTAAGCCACTAACAAGATCTTGCTATATTAAAAGTGTCATCAGAATTGCTTCAACAACCCTCGTGACTCCTCCCCATCACATTTGCCATGACAGCTCTCATTTTTTTTCTTAAATAATACTGAGACATATACATGCCTACAGTACATGCTATCACCACAGTATTTAACCTCTCCTTTGGCAGTTCTTGAAACACAGAGAAGCAAGAACAATCATCTGCTGTTGTAACGAACTGCCCATGTGGAAGTTAGTGCAGAAATTGATACGCAGGCACAGGTCTACAGCTGACTCAAATCACCTTCACTGGGTTACCCAATACTGAGCTGTGCTAATACCCACTAGCTGAAGACTTCTTCCCATTACTTCAGGGTTGGCTATTTAGGTACAGGCAATGATGCATGTGCTTGGAGACTAAGCTACAAGTCTTGTTAAAGGCAAAGTAAAAAAGGGGAGAAGGAACAGAGAGATTAAGAAAACATCTCTCTCCTTATAATTTGTTTTTGGATTTATGTTAATTTCTAGGGGATAAAAGGTTACTCCAAAGGGTAAAGGAATTTTATATTTGTGTTTGCTCTTTAACACAATTGTTCTACAAAGCTAGTATTAAGATGAAGAGAAATTTAATTATCTTATTCCTATTGTGAAGGATGAAATTAACAACAGGTCCATGACAGGACAAAATATTTCCAGGTTATCATTAGTCTGTATGAAGAAAGAGACTCAATGAAATGGAAGTGGATGTGACCTTGAGCACAGCTCTAGTTTCTAAATCGGGAAAGGGAAGGTAGTGGTGAACAGTAAGATGAGAATCAAAAATACTGCAAATTAGACCTTGGAGCATTTGCCCATGAAGGCTGAGGCTGCCATGAATGACAAGGATCTAAACTCAGCTAAGTAGAGGAAAAAAAAAAATTAAGAAATTTGTGTCATTCTCATGGCCACTTTTAGCCTCCAGAAAGGAGTCAGGAAAATTTGAGGCTGCAGCAACAAATAAAGGAATATCAATGTTTGAACTGCTGGACAGCAAAAAGGAACTTCAGTACTAACCCAGTGGACCCTGCAGTCTCATGGATCCAGAAATCTTCCTGCCACACTGAGGGGCATGTCACAGTCACACTACAGAGACACCAGACTCGGGGAACACAGAGCAAAGACACCATGCAAGTAGCTACCAGCATGTGAGGGACACCACCCATGACCTGTTGCATTTCATTGCTGCTGTCCATACCGTGCAGATGTGCACTACACCATCACCAGCAAGAACACAGTGTTGCCCCTGGCTGTACACAACTGCCTGCGCCACCCAGCTCCAGTACTCAGAGAGGGCTTATTTTTGCAGACTGATCCAAATTCCCTTCTGCACCCAAAGTGTCCCAACAGCGAAGACTAACAGCAACCACAGATGACTTCTCTAATAAGCCTGGAGCTTCATCCCTCACAGGAAACGGAGCAAGGTACAGACCATGCTTAGGGTACCCTGTAACACTCAATACTATAGCTAGATAGTGCACACAGTGGTGGGAGACAATCTTTCTATAACGAGCAACCTTCCACTGCAAACATTGAGTCACAGCGCTTCAAGATTTTTACTAGCTAGAACACAGCATTTTAAGGATTTTTTTTTTTCCTTTCTTTTAAATAAGAGGATCACTCCTACCTTGGTGCCAGTACTTTCACATATTTACACTAAAACAGAAGGACACATATATATGGAATGCTTAGCTAGCACAGGGCCACAATAACAACACAGCAACGTCTTTGTGCTGAGCATATGGGTGATCTCCCTGCAGACAGGCAGGGTTCTTGGGATGTTCCACCCTTCCTGCTTGCTGAGACTGGGTGGGCTGGACCCTGGTCTGGGTTGCCAAAAAAAGAAGGCTGGTGCAGGGAGCCAGGCTTAGAAAGCATTTGGGTGGGGGGACGGAACCAAACAGTGCTGGTGACAGCTGAGTTTCTCAGGCTGTTTCTGCATACTACCAACAGTCTGTGTACCTCCCTTACTTGTGGAGAGATGAGGCTCTCAGACTTAAGTGGAAGTAGCCCCCATCCCTCCCAAATCATCTCTGCTATGAACGGACACTGCCAGGCAGCATGCGCTCAGGGAGCCAGATCAGCACACTGCAGCGCACAGCAACTACAAGGGGAGAAGTTTTTGCAGTAGTAAGCCAGCTCCTGTGTTGCACTTGCGCAGGGACAAGTCAGCAAGATCGTCTCACAGACCATCTAGGTGAGGCTGGAGACCTTGGTGAAATAGTATTCAGACGTTTGCAAGGGATGCAGGGACAACAGCTCTGAGCCAAATGGGCACACGTCGGCCCTTGCTTCTCTGCTCCAGGTTGACAGGGGAGCAGAGCTGGACTGAGTGGATAGTCAAGGGCCTGCTGAAGGCCCTGTCGCTGCTGCAGTCATTAACCCATGTCCTCCATTGACAGTGAGCAAAGACAGTATGCACAGTGTGAGACACACTTGAACCCACCCTCCCTTCTGGATGCACAGTCCTCAGTCATCTGCTTGTAAGCTAGTATCCTAAAGACCTTAAAAGGGTGATACACCTAACTGTATGGCCTCATCAAAATAGTTACTACAAGCAAGGACAGAGGAGACAAAAAGTCAGCTCTGAAAGCTGTCAGACTAACGTGAGAGTACACCAAGACTGAAGTGGGTCCTAGGTATCTGGAAACAAATCAGGATTTAATTCAGAAGTAAAGCCAGTAACAAATACAATAGTATGCAACAGGGTAAAGCACAAGATCAAACGCTTGTAGAGTAAAAAACTACTCTTAAATTCTGAAAAATCATCCACTGAAAAAGGGGAAATACTTGACCATGCTGTGAGGCATTCCAAAAATGGCTTGGAGCCAAAACTGTGATTCAGCCATCAAAAACAAAAATACAAATCTAGTCAGTATTGCAGATGAGCTACTCTGAGACAGAAGTAGTATGCCATACACAGCAACACAGACTCCCTCTGGAGCATCATGTACAATTCTACTGCCACAGATGAACTAAACCTAGGGCAGACACAAAGAGGGTTGTCAAGAGAATGACAGCAATGGAAAGCTATTCTTACAAGAGGAGGGTGAAAACTAGACAAGACAGAGCTCAAAGTCTAATTTAAAAGGACATGGAGGACAAGAGCTAGACAATCAAAATCTGCTTGGGCTGTTACTCCACTACGAGACTTGGCTGGAATTAGAAGCAGCTGCAATGTTGTAAACACCAAGCCACCCAGTGGAATAACAGCCACAAACTACATGGCAAGCCATGCATTTTTCCTGGAAACAGCCATACTTTCACATTGCACCTCATGCAATCATTTTGTTTATGACACTTCAAGTGATCTTTTGCATGGCATTCCTCACATTCTGAAAAACCCAAGTCTTCAATGGCAGGGGGAAAACACTCCTTGGGTGGTTTCAGGGGATGAGAAGGAGGAGAATATCTTACTGGTCCTCCTAGATGACAGCTCATCTTTAAGTAGTCAGCTCCCTCTTGACTAGTCCTTTTTTCCCCAAACTCTCTGGACTTGAGTGGAGGGAGCAGAGGAAAAGTAGTACATTTAGAAGGGAACAGAAATGGATACACGATGTTTAAAGAAAGCTTACATAATTAGAAACCATGTAGTCAGTTGTCTTTCAGCACACAGCTGATAGCTTGAAGCCAGAGGGCAGGGAAGAAATCACCCTACCTAAACCCATCTCAGCTCATCCAGCAGTTTTCATTGCTGGGCCATAGACAGAAGTGCTTTGAGCTTTGCCAGGCTAACTACAGTGCTTTTCAGGAGAGGAAAGCATGCACAAAGGGTGACTTTTCACCCTTCATCTGTAGGCTGCCAAGTCAATTTTGCTGCAAGGTGAGCTCAGGCCATCGCATGGTCTCACAGTCAGCTGATCAACAGGAGCATCTGTGAAGCCCTCTTTCAAAAGCTTTTACACACTGAGCTAGAGTCTCAAGGTGAACACAAAGGATTTGTCAGGGTCAGTACATAATACTCATTAAAAACTGGTCTTGCACCCATTCTAGAAGAAATGCTTTGTAAGAACAAGTGTTGCAAGACACATGTTCTAGCCAAGAGCATTCATGACTGTATGACTTATTTGCCAATATAAACAGGAAAACTCTTTCCCTCCACACTGAATGATGCTCAGTAAAGATAGCCAATATTGTTAACAACTTGAAGGAATGCAGATGCCCTCTGTGCTTGATCCAAAGCTCATCTAACAGGTGTTAGCACTAGCAGAATGCAAAAGTCTAAAAGTTGCATGATTTTTAATTCAGGAAGCTGATAAGACTCGCTTACACTGACATAGTCCACAAAATAAGTGCTTTGCAACAATGGTGATTCTACAAGAGTTTAGCAGTTGACTTTGCACAGACTAGTGCTCATCCACTGTGAACAGTGTTTTCGTTGAAATACTGGAACTTCCCCAGGCTGGGGGACTGGAAGTTCCCCAGAACTTCCCTTGGGAAGTGCTTGGCAACCCTAAATCTTATGCTGGAGATGAGGGACATGTATTCAAGATGTTCAGCCATACATGACATTCCTACAGGAGTCAGCAGGACATGGGTTTTGGAGAAAGAAAAGTACTCAACTAAAAGTCTTCCAACAAAAAATTACAACTTTTCAAAGATATCTTAACTCAGGTTGTCTCTGCCACCAGCAAGACCGGAATGAGTGCTAATCCATTTGAAAAGGAAAACTGAAGTTTCCAACATCTCTGGCCACAGAGGGAGGGAGAAATTCTCTTACTATTAGCTATACTTCAAACACCGACACACTCATGGTAAAACTACTAGTAGTTGACACTCACAAGTATCAGTTCCCCCCTCCCCCCACCCCCTTACCCTAGCAGTCAGGTACTCCTGGACTGGCTCTTCTGGCTCTTTCTTCGAGACAAAGGAGCATCGGCAGGCAGCTCTTTGCCTGTGCTGACATCTGTATCATGCACAGGCTCCAACTACTGCTCAGGAAGGGTGAGGGTCTGCCCAAGTCCTACATGCCACACCCAAGAGGAGATCTCAGATACCCCAAGGTGTCTCAGATAGCGTTAGAAGCCAATATGATGACAACTGAATCAAACCCAAGGGGACACTGCTCTTTCCAGTGCAGGGACAGGGATCTCCATTACACTGGCAGTATAACACACTTCAAGTATTCTCCCTGAAAGTTCAGCACTGCTGGAGGAAAATTAATTCCCAGACATGATCAGGTAGGAAAGCGCTGTTTATACCTTAAATAACCCAGGATCCTGACACTGAGAGCAACCTGTGGGGGACACTGCTAAAGTCATTCAGGCTTAAATTTGCACCACAACCAAAAGCTTTCACTTGGTAGGCATTTAAGTACACATTTCTATTTATCTACACAAACAGCTCCAAGGATTTGTGAAAGAAATGGCTAGCTCTATGCCTAGCATCTTTGAGAGGCCCATGTTTGAACACACAAGCTTGCCTTTCAAAGCTACCCATCTTTAACCCCGTATGTTGGCAGTTAGGATCGCAAGGGACAAGTATTGCGAGATGGTCCTGTAAGGAGCTGAGGCTAAGGAGAGATGACTACTAACAGTCAAGTCACCATATGTTAGCTAGCTACCAATTATCTGCTAAACTAGTCAACTGCCAATTGCAGGGTAACCTGAACTTACTTCTAGCTGATTTGTAACAACATGTTAAGCTAATATAATCTTGCTTTGTGCTGTGATGGGATAGAAACAAGCATGCAGTCAAAGTGACTCAGCTGAGCTGTACCATGTTGAACAAAAGCAATCCAAAGGTCACCCCTTTTTCCAGCATCCCCGACAAGCCTTCCTGTAACACTGGGGTGCGGCACCTTCAAAGCATTACTAGTAGTTCACTATTAACCCCTTCCTCTAGCCTGAAGGAAAATACATGCCAAAAAAATTAGAAGAGAACCTAAGAAACCTGTTAACCATGAATCTTTTCTTCCCTCCCTCTCTCCTCCACATCCTGTCTCTGTGGTCATCCTCATGAGTAGCCCCAGGACTAGTTTACTTAAATTGTATGTAACCTCTCCTAATTAATGTTGGAAAGAGGTGGAGCTGGTGTTGTAACAGCAAGAGGCAGTCTGTCACTAGCCACAAGATTTAAGATAAAAACCTAACAAGCGGAATTCTCCCACACATTCTACCAAGGCCTGACAAAACTCTAAATATAATCAGTTCGAGGAAATGTAAGCTCATGTTACTCTACTCCAAGTGTAATGTTTGCCAATAACATGGAAAACTTAATTGTGTGAGGAGTGAAGACTCATTTATATCACTTAAGCTACTAGGTCTTCATTAGACATTCTTAACCGTTAAGTAAAGCAGCCTGCTTTGTTCTAACCATAACCCATGATGGGAATAGCATATGTTACTGTTTTATATTCCAGATAAAGGTCTCCACCTTTCTGTCTTGAAGACCAGTCTTCCTTGACCTTCCCCCTACCTCCACTTCTGGTGACAACCACACTTCTTTCCTCTGTAGCTCACAGGTTTTAAAAGGACAGCTTGATTACCAGCTACATTCAGTTGCACCTCCATGAGGGAGAGGACCAACTGCTACTGCCTGAACATAAGTCTTAAGACGGGGGTCAAGAAAAAGCCCACTGAAAAGGAAATGGAAGATCATAATATGCTTTGGTTGACAGGTGCTTCACTAGGACCTAGATTTTGACCACCTAAAACTTTAATCAACTGGAAAGGAAAACCATGGAAAGGAAAACCATAATCAGTTTGCTGCTTGCAATGGCATGTTACTAAGGTATATAGTATATCTATGCATATTTAATAACAAAGGGTATTTTATTTCTTTTCAGTCCTTCATTCTCTTTCAAGAAAGCCAAGCCAAACAATGCAAATCTGTCATGAACAAGAAGCCACTTGGCTCCAGCTGGGAAAACACCAGGGCTTACTGTTGCTAGAGCATATAACCACAGCACCTGTATCGGTCTCTGACTGGAAGTGGCTCTGACTGCCAGTCTCTTCCCAGGACCCCTGTGCACTGACTGGTATTGAACACTTGAACAGGAAGATGATCTGTCTAGAGTTTTCAGATTTATACTGCAGATAGCTAGGCAATTCATATTCAGCTGTTACATCCTATCAATAAACTAAGGTTTTCAAAGCTGTTGGTTTTTCCCTCTCATTTGTATGCTCTACTTCCTGGATAAATCTACTTAGTGCTCTGCTACTGCGCTCTGGTAATGCTGTCCACAATACCCACAATTTAACAGGGACAGTTTCAACTCTGACCCCCTTCTTGTGACAGCTTACAAACATTACCCAGGTCTGTCACTGCTGAGCATGTGCCAAGCATCAGCCAACTACTTCCTGGCTCTGCAGGAGGGGAGAAAGGACAGGGAAACCCAGCAAGAGCGAGCACAATACCTGCATCCCCTTCTTTACCCTGCAGTCCTGCTTCCACCACATACATGTTTAATGACCTACCTCTTCCCAATGCACAACAGAAACCAGAAGTGGTGAGGCCTAGCGTGGGAACACAGGCAAGCTTTGCTTATTCTTTATGGCTTCCACCTGTGCTTACCTGTCCTCAGCCACTCTAGCTGGGTATTTAAACCCTGAACCCACACAATAGCTCTGCAAAGGATTAAGAAAGGCCACATTTGCTACTGATACAGCTCACGCTTACTGTTGCCCAGCCCACAGCTTATAGTAGGAAAAACTGTTCTTCCTCCTTTGTCTGAGCATCTTATGCATAAGGTAGAGATGCTTTCACATGAGCAAAAAACCAGTTTAGACATACTGTCAGTCTCATCTGCACCTAAATGAATATTAACTTTTTCCTTCCCAACACAATAGACATAAGGTAGTTTCCTTGCTCAAATTCTCTAGCGCCACACCAGCCACGCTCTTCCTGTTTCCTCCAAGAGTCACCCCTGCCTCTTGCACATGGGCTACCACCAGTCATTCCTTCCACACCCTTATGAAGCAACCAAGGTTTGTCCATGGCCACCCGTTGCAGTAGTTTTCCACAGCAAGGATGCTGCAGAACTGGCTGAAAGGCTAAATCAACCTTTGATTCTTCCTGACAAAGGAACAAACAGGAAGGAAACAACAAAAAGACAGTGCTGGAGGCAAACTCCTCCACCCCTAAGACGACTTTTCCAGACACGACACAGTGAGCATACAGACAATGTACCCGTGCGCGTGCAGAACTTTCTCTAGGTAGCCACTGGTACCTAAACCAAACCATCTTAAAACACACCACAGTGGCTCAACCCAAACCAGAAGAGAAGCAGATATGTAGCACCACTGCAGGTTAACTGCTCAATTTATTCCGTCAGCCTCTTAGGCAGCTCTGGCAGCCTCTACTGAGCTTAGCTGGTCAGACATCTTTCAGAATGCAATTTAACCAATTTAATGCCACCTGCAGGATGTCTGCCACACATCCGGTCCTGTGAGTGACAGCAGCGTGGGCGTGTTGGACCTATTCTTAGTCTCTCCCCTCAGGTCTCAACAAATAAATGGGTTAAACATTTGTAAGAAATATGAAGGGTGTTTAAGGCCACCATGCTGGAAGCCTGGACCAAGTTTATTCTCTTGTGACAAAAAAGGCTTTAGAAACAAGGGAAGAGACAACACCGAGCAGACGAAGGGATTCTACTAAGAAAATGTCCTTCAAGAAGCTGGAGATATATCCAAATGCAGATGACAAAAATAACGAACTCTGGTTCATAAAATGCCAACACAACATAACAGAGGCTCAGGTAAAGATTCAAAGAACAATGTGATCAAGACATAATCTGACTAATAAATCCTCTTCCAGCATGTCAGAGCAGGAAGCCCATAGGATCAGACTATCAGACTATTAAAGGAGTATTGACAGAAGATGCATTCAAAACAAAAAGTTAAGGAAGTTCTTCATGCCAGCCTGGGGAAGTTTATACTCTGGAACCTCTCTTTACCAAGAGATTATCTCCTATGTTTTCCCCAAAGTAAGCATCAGCAGAACACAATGTGATTTTATTAATTCTTCCATTATCACTTGCTAAGGTCAGGTAATATTCACCCAAACATTCAAAGAGAACTCCTTCAAAGGGGAGCAGGAGGAAGGGGAGAACAGAAGCTTCCCCTCCTGAAGACTGAGACTTGTGAGGGCAGCCAGGAGGGAGAGTTACTACATTAAAACCTGAGCTGTTTCTCAAGATGCTACTTCCATGCATATAAAGTAGCTGGCAAATCAGAGACCATCAGCACACAGCAATAAACACAGCATCAGAAATTGGACAGGCATCAAAATTTGTCAGGTTCTTAGCTAAACTTCAAGAGGGAATGGGATGAAAACCCAGAGGCCTTAAAACCTCAGCAGTCCACATAGCAAGGTGGCAAGCAACCAAACGTGCCTCCAAAACAGCAGGGGACCATGCAGTGTGATAGTTTTAATTAGTATGTATTTTCTGGTATCTCTGTCAACATTTCTCAGCACCTGTAGTCAGAACAAGCCTCACCCTTTTTCAAGAAAAAGGGAGTACCTCCTCTCAGATTTTTCTCCGTAAGATAGCATGACACACAGGCAGAGATATCACACTGGAGAGGAGTTGGGGGAAATCCAAGCTAATTCCCCTGAGTCATAAACTGCACTGACCTAGACAAGACTGTACAGCGTCCAGCCTTTCCCCAGACCATTGAAGAGGCTGCTTCAACCTACTGCAGTATGTGCAGCCACAGACTTGCCTTGTCCAGGATAGGGCTGGGATTCCCACCTGGATGTCAGAGTCTCAGAACAAGATCAGCATGGAAACACTGTCAACTACGTACACCACCTAACAATCTCATTCCTAGCATCATTCAGAAGATGTAGTGATGACCAAAGGATTATTACTATCATTCTCGTTTTTAACTTTCATGCCCCAAAACGAACAGAGCCAATATGAATTCTCACTGTAACACTACCGGTCTAGAAAAGGGGAAAACAGCTTGCTTGCTCTTATGTCCTTTAGTCTTTCTAGAGGGTGATTACAGAGCTGCACTGCAACAGAATCAGTCTCTCTGGCTTTAAGTGGCTGAACTGTTAGGCTGAGTTTACCTCAAACATGTTACTGGTATTAAGACCAGACATGGAAATAAATCACATCCAAAACTGGAAAACAAGCAACTGAATATAGGTATTTACAACATGAAATTGTGAAGTGCCTTTATCTAAAACACTAAACACTCACTAGTATATGGAGACAAAGCAGAGAGACATGACTTAACCATCTACAGACCAGGTTTAAGTTCCAGCACTTGGAAAATTATCAGATAATGCAAATGCTACAGGCATTTAGTGAAATCAAAAGTAATGAGTTTACAGTGGGTTTTTATACATTATACAATTACTACCTTGCTGCAGGGTATCAATGTGACAGCTTTGTAATATTTATGAAAAATATAAAGCAGTTGACTATCCAGCTTTAAATAACAGGCCAGTTCGGGGCTGGCATCACTCTCACTTGTAACTGGAGGGAATTTGTCTCCAGCTGTGGTAACACTGAAGAAGTCCTCACTTAGCATACTGCAAAGCAATCAGCAAATGGGTCATAAAAAACAAGGATCACCCAAGGACATAACCTCCTGCACAACTGGCATTGGCCACTAAAAGACAAGCTATTAGTTAAATCTGGATCACCGTAAGGCTCAACTGTTCTGGTCTACGCAACCTGCAGTTAGATTACTGCATTACAAAGCTGTAGAAGAAAAGAGAAAGAACAAGCATATCCTTACAGGACCTCCCACAGCATTACTCCTGAAATGACCTGATCATTGGACTGTATCCACTTCTAGTATTTCCATTTTTGTTTTGAACTACAAGTGAAGTAGCAGATCTGGTTTTGGATCTGTACCAGACCGGTATCATACCCATCCTATTTAGTATGGGAAGAAAAAAATACCACAGCCTGGTTTCTTATGGGAAAAAGTATTCTGCTATCACACTTCCTCTGTATTTACCCTCAATAGTTCAATGCCACCACATGTTAATGAAAGGGAGATGATATTTACACCCCTACTGAGAGAAAGGCTGGAGTGTGAACTCAGGTCTTCTAGACACCAGGGAACCCTCATGAGAGAGGTGATCAATGACACAGCCAACACCACTGACCAGAAGCCAGTTGGATGAAGATCCATACAAACCCAACTTCCTCAGTCTCACTGCATACAGCTGGTGTTTTGAGAAGGCAGCAAAAATGCTGACCTTGGCTCTGTGAGCAGTGCTAGCCATCTGGACGGACAGACAGCAGGAGCTAGGACAGGCATGGAGGTACCGCTTACTGGCTAAAGCCTCTGATCCAAGAATTAAGCAAAAGACCCTAGTCTGTTAATGCACTAATAGTGCCTAGCTTCTAATTCGGAAGAAAGCCAAGTCCTGCTCGCCTGTAGAACAGCAGAAAGGAAAGCCATCACAATGCACCATTCCTTGCCAGCAGGTTCTCAAGAAGCCAGCAGCTATGCACCCCAGGCTAGCTGGGGCTGCCAAGCAGCCTGCCTGCACACTGTCTGCTGCCATCTGTAACAGGTCTCACCTGGTGAGATGGCCTCCCTCGCTGCATCTGTCTACACATCTCTTGAGCAGCAAGCTCTGCAGAAATTTAAGAGACTTTTCAACTCAAAAAGACAAGCTTTACTAGAACTTAAATTAACTTTTTAAGCAGGAAAAGCAAAGTGCCTATGCAAAACACAACAGAAATAAAAAAGATTTATAGACAGGTCTCTCCTAAGAGACTTCTCCCCTTTTGCAGGTTTGATTCTCGTCACTCTAGTGGGTTTCTGGATTGCAGCAAACCCTGTACAATCCCTCCCCCAAGGAGGTTGCTCTTTCCATCACAAGAGGTCTGGCCACCTGTTCCCCAACTCTATAGCATCTCCCCATCAGTGGCAGGCTCCCAGGGCTCTGGCATCCCTTTTGCCACTTATCAATCAAGCAGAGATTATGTCTTAAGCATTAGGCTTCATGACCTTGTACTGTTCCCCTCTTTCTTTTGGGAAAACCAAACTTCATGTCTCCCGGGTTGCCTTGATGCTGCCTGTATTTGCGTACGCAATCTAACTCCATCCATTTAAGAGTTCTTAATTCACTGCCCAAATTAAACTACCTGGATGTGATGTGATCTGCTTGGTAACAAAGTAACTGAAACCAGTACCTCTCTCAAACAGTCCCATAAGCACTGTACAATGGCTGAGCCACAAAATAGGGCCCACGCGCTCTCCTGTGGAAAAAGGGCAGCTGAGAACCAAGGGGTTCCCAAAACCTAGGAATATCTATTCCAAGGAGGGACAGCTGTCATCCAGCTTTCCAAGATGAGTCAACAACACTGATCAGGAACCAAGTCTGAAGGTTCCTGGCTTCCTCAGTGTCACAGCCTCCTTGTCAGACTTGAGACTAGAAGATAGTTACTTAAGTTGAGCAAAATACCCAGCAGCCACATCTCAAAATTACAGGCATTACAAGCAGAACAAGTGGAATTGATTAAGTTGAAGTGAGTAGCTCAGATACTGAATTTTTTTAATGCTTTTTCCCTGTAGAACAGCTTGAAAAAATAAAATTAAGTTTAAGTTTTTTTGTTTTTAAGAAAAAATATAGAAGCCTTAAATTTGAAGTAATCTAGCATTGTCAGAATGACCTTCAGCAAAAAAAACACCAAACTTTTTTTGTTCCCAAAGCGAAGTTATTTTTGCCATTCTTTGGATTGTCAAGTTTTTATCTAGTATATCCACATTTGAAGCAATTATAATACCCAAGGAAGCCATAATTAAGATAATTAACCTATCATATATACATAATTAATATTTCTACTTCAATACTGAGGAAGAACTAACATGTTGTTACACGATACAAATTTAAAAACTTCAAAAGTAGCAGTTAGTAGGCTATAAAATAAAACAGGAGGCAATTAAAACAGTTTAACTCATTGCAGAGACTACTATCACAGAGTATACTTGGTCTGGTTGGGATGGAGTTAATTTTCTTCACAGCAGCCCATATGGTGCTGTGTTTTGGATTTGTGACCAAAACAGTGTTGATAACACACCAATATTTTAGCTACTGCTGAACAGTGCTTGCACGGCAACAAGGCCTTCTCTGTTTCTCACTTTACTCGTCCCCTCCCTGCCAGCAAGTAGGCTGAAGATAGGCAAAAGACTAGGAGGGGTCACAGACAGGACAGCTAAGCCAGATTGATCAAACAGATATTCCACACCACGTAACATCATGCTTGGCAAAAAAACCTGGGGGGGTAGTATTTTCCAAAGTACTCATTGCTCAGAGACTGGCTGGGCACCCCACTGCTTGTGGAAGGTGGTGAGTTATTGCCTTTGCATCGCTTGTTGTCCTCCCGCCTACACTCCATCGTTCATTTAAACTGTCTTGATCTTGACCCATGAGTTTTTCTTGCTTTTGCTCTTCTGATTCTCTCCCTCATTGCACTGGGTGGGCCTGAGCCATCAGCTGGTGGGTGATTGGTTGCTGGCCAGGGTCAGCTCCCCTCAAAGTCACACAAGACAGCGTTACCCTGACAAACCAAGGAACTGGGAGTCATGCAGGTCAGATGAAAAAAAGTTTAGGACGACTTAGGGCACTGGAAAGAAAAGCTACAGGTGAATTGAAAATTTATTTTAATAGCTAAGGATTTCAAGACCAGAGAACAAAAAGAGCACGTAGTTCTTCCATTACATCAGAAACCAGCTATCTAAATGGCTTCTAAACTACCAGGACAAGGATAAAGCAGATAAAGTCAGTGCAGCAACACTACGTATTTCTGCATCTGCTTTTACTTTAGGAGATGCCGAACAGAAGATCCTCAGGCTTGTGTTAACTGTTTTCAGGAAAATGCAAGGTACTTCTGGAAAAAAAAGAGCCAAAACTCAAAGTACCAAAACCCACAAATATGCTCATTTGGGTCCCACAGTCCTTGCCTCAGGAGTCCAAGTCCTGCAAAAGTGTCCTAAAAATGAAACATTAAATCCTATGTCAGAAACAAGCAGACAAGTGGAGCTTGTGACCCAACAGTGCTGACAAACTCAAAAAAACCCCCTGCATATTAAATGAGACCTGTGTATTATGACTCATCTGAATAATTGCTCAGCAAGCTGTGCCTGAAAAAAACATCTCAGCATGCAAGAATTTCTACACCTGGGTCACAGAAGGTGAGCTGTACCTGGCTGCCTTGCTTTGCAGCAGAACTTGTCAGTGCCTCGCAGAGAAAGCCAGGTGGCAGAGGAAGAGCAGAAAGGAGACAGAACAAGTGACACTTCATAGTACGGCTGCAACAAGCTGCAGGAGCAGATTAGTCCAACAACCAATGGATAGAGAACCAAGGTTGAGAAGAAAAGGATAAACAATGTTTCATATGCATCAACACAGAACTGTATGAAGAAGTTTGATGAGCAGATGCTCCCAGAGAACATCCAAGAGGCCAATCAAACTCTTAAGCTTTTCTGGAGTGAACCACCATTGCCTGCATCTCAAATCTCTTCTATTTCATTTCGTTACCTGCTCCCACAATAACTCCTCTCTAGGACAAACCCTGTGGAGGCACAGGAGTTGCCTTCATGTGCTGTCTCCCTGAAAATCACTGCTTTTCAGTAAGGCTCATCAAGCCGCACAGGAAGCCTTGCCACACAACTGGCACCACGGCTTCCAGCAGCAGGACTCGATTGTTAAGAGTTAGCTCGCATACATTATCCTGCCAAAGCACTGTACCACAAACACACACCATGCAAGGAGAGGGGGTCATCCACATTGTATTCTGGTTTACAATGGTGGTATTTGGCGGGGGGGGGGCATATGTGTAATTGGGGGAAACTTAAAGGCTCCAAATATGCAGAAGCCCTTCAGAACATAATTTAAAATGTTATTAGTTTGAATGATTTAGATGGACATATGCACAGGCTGAGAAATGCCATCTCAAATAAGAGACATTTCTTGAATCTAATTCATGGACAGTTTCCTGAGAAGGATGAACAATTTCTTTGAGCTTCAACTTTTTCAGTGCTATACTGAAACTTACTATATGAGATCAAGGCTTCAAACACATGCAATCATGTCAATACTGATTCTGATCACTGATTCAGAGTCTAATGTTTTCCTTCCACCATTCCACCTCTTCCCACTTGTCTGCTGTAGACAAGATACTTCCTGATAATTCAGTTTCATTCCTTTAACATCTAAGGTGAGGCAAAGCACTAAAGTACGAATCCTAACACTCAAAGGCAATAGAATACCCACCCTTATGGTATCTGAGCACTTAATAATTGTCCAACCTGTTCTTCCAAGCTTCAGTTACAGGTATTCTAAAGCTTCTGTAAATAAATGAATAGGAGCACTTAAACTGTAGTTGATCATGCCTGTGGTGGAAGAGGAATCAGAAGACCCAACAATATCCTTTCAGCCCCAGCTTCTATTCTACATCTACAGTTTATCTATGAAACCTTATAGTTTTGTTATCTGACTCATGATGCTAAGCATCTGATGCTCACACAGAAGAAAAACTCCAAAACTTAAAATAATTGAAACAGGACACAGAATGAGCAAGTTTAGACTCCAATCCTATGAAGCATAAGTATTCCAGTGGCTCTAGAAACAGAAAAGCATTGTTGTTTAAAAATAGGGTGTGATACCAGATAACAGCGGTGATTCACCTGGAAGACAAGGAGAGTACAAAAGCCAGAGACAAGCCAAAACCTGCACTGTAATGACAACACACACAGTCACAGCCTTAACAGCTCCTTTGCTGCTAGAATGAGAGGTAAAGAACAGGGCAACCTGCCTTTCATGAGAACAAATCATAGGAAAAACTATATCCATCACAGAAGCAAAAGCCACCACAAACGGCTATTACCAGCTTATCTACCGATAGTGATGCATACTGCAGCCATCTACAATCAAATACAGTCAGCCACTTTTTGAATCAGCACAGCTTTTGTAATTTGAACCAAGACATTTATTCACAACCAAGAGTCTGACCATAAAGACTGCCGATGCACAGAGGGAACAATATTGGAAGCAAAGGAACTTCCTGCCACAGTAGAACATGCATATATGTCTCAACTTGACCATTATCCACATGCTTATATGTGCAGAATGAGACAGCAACTCCTTATGCAATTGCTAATGTCTATTTGCATACTGCCCCCTTTTTATGAGCGATATAACATTCAGTCCCATTCTGCTGGGGCTCATGTTTTTTGGGGTTAAGAGATGGATACATACATAACCTCTACCCAAAAACACAGACATGCATGCTAAACAAACATTTCTACAATTATGAGATGGATTGCATTTTTTCTTAGCTGCTTTCCGCCCTTCAATTCCCCTCAGATCATAGAATCATTTAGGTTGGAAAAGACCTTTAAGATCATCAAGTCCAACCATTAACCTAACACTACCAAGTCCACCACTAAACCATGTTCCTAAGTCCCACACCTACATGTCTTTTAAATACCTCCAGGGATGGTGACTCAACCACTTCCCTGGGCAGCCTGTTCCAGTGCTTGACAACCCTTTCCGTGAAGAAATTTTTCCTAATATCCAATCTGCACCTCCCCTGGCACAATTTGAGGCCATTTCCTCTTGTACTATCACTTGTTACTTGGGAGGAGAGCCGACACACACCTTGCTGCAACCTCCTTTCAGGGAGTTGTAGAGAGCAATAAGGTCTCCCCTCAGCCTCCTCTTCTCCAGGCTACACAACCCCAGTTCCCTCAACCGCTCCTCATAAGACTAATAGTCTAAACCTCTGAGCAGCTGCTACTTTGAACCTGGTTTCTTAAAGAAAGACCATTAATGCAGACAGTGTCTACCAACAATCTCAACAGGCTCTGAAATTTTAAGAACTTGAAGGGGGGGGGAGAGGCTACTGCCCCTATTTAGAGAAAGGCATTCATGCTCACACCTTGTTAGACACCAGAAACTGCTAAAGACAGATGGGTAACTGGGTTTTGCTTTGGTTACGCTTCCCAAAGAACTACTTAGAAAACCCCCTACAAACTCACTAAACACAAGATTCCTTCTTTCTCTAAAGATGACTTCCCAGCAACATGACGATATTCAGTCTTTAATCAGATCTCCAACCCTGAACAGCTCTCTCTAGCCAGAAACTAAGCAGGAGATGTTCAGAACTGTCAGCATGCTGAAGGCCTCGCTGTAATTAGCTCCAACAGTCAGAGCTGGAAAAGGGGACCTTTACAGTCTGGTACCTCAGCAGCACATGGTGCTGCCTCTCTTGCAATTCTTGTTTGAAAGTCTGGACTATCAGAAAGGAAAACCCTCTGCATTTCTTCCTTAGACAGGACAGAATGGAGGAGAAATACACTGCCATGAGACAGGGAAACTTGACGTGTTCTCTCCATTACATTATTGAAAGCTATCTGTCCATCATGTACAGCTTTAAACTATGCTGCTGCCAATGGGTGTGAATACTTACTGTGTGCAGAGCACTGGACACTATTTTTGTGACCAAAAATATTCCTTGGTTTGCATCAGGGTGCTATTCATCTATTTCAGGATAAGTTAAGGTAGGGCTATCTAGCTAATGATAGGGTCTATCATAGTACCATGTAGACACCTAGTCTTGTCAAGCCTGTTCTTTAAACCCCTGTCTAATTGGGCTAGACAGTTTGTACCACACAGTAATTGTTCATACACTTCCAGTGAGATGACAACTAAGAAGAGAGCTGTACTTTTCAGCAACTATAAATCACAACAGACAGAGGGGATTGAGTAGAGAATACCAAATACATTCCTCACCTCTTCAGTGCAGCATAGCATATAAGGTGACCTCCTAGCATGGGGCTCATTGGCAATAGAGCTAACTGTAACACGATTCAGCAAGGAGCATAAGGCTATGCTTAGCTTCAAGTATCCGGTTAAGACCTCGTGGCTTCCATAAAGCTCAGGCAGGAGCTCTCATAGTTCTGTAAATGCCCAGCTGAACTCAGGCCAAGCAAATGCAAATGTCAAAACAGATCCGAGAAACACATCTCAGGGATGACTTTATTTGCAACCTTACACCCTCTCGTTTCCCAGGAAAACAGACACAGCACAAAAAGCAAAAATTTATCACTTAAAATATCACCCAGAACAAATCCTGCCATCTTCAGACAAGGTCTAGCTAGGCCAAGCAACACTTTCATGCCAGTGATCTAGAATGGACCCTGTATTTCCTTTCCTCTAGCCATAACCACTGTAGACCACTTTCCTGCAGCAAAGAAAATGAAATAGTCCACATTGGTCTGGGATCAAAATACGCACCAAACACAAGATGCTGCCACCTCCTGATCCAGTCGGGGACTGACCTAGAAAACCCACAAAGCTGTACCGAGTTGCAGCTGGACTGAGTGCATCTAAACACTACTCGCTGCTGCCAGAAGGGGGCAGTCGCCTTTTCTCTGCGTTCATCCTGCCTCTTGAAAAGCCATTTCAACTCACGTTCTGGAAAGTTACCCAGGAAAGAAAAAGGAAACTTTTCTTTCAGATTAGGAATTTAAGTCAGGTCAGTGATGACAATGAGAACTGGGGGCACCACAACTGAAAGCAAAGAACAGGAGAGAGAGAAGAGAGGGTCACCACATCCTGCAGCAGAAATACACTGACTGCCTCAGCTATATAATCTAACCCTACTTTAGGGGATTTGAAAAGGCAAGTGATGGAAAAATAGTCTACTCTTTAAAGTGGAAGTGCTCAAACAAGGGAAAATTGCAGCCATTATTATGAACTACACGTTCTTCAGGTCTCTCCGCAAAACCAGAATCAATGGGACCACCCAACAAACTCAGCTTTGTCCTCAACTTGCTTGTCACTGAAGTGACTATTCAACTCTCCAGGGTCAGTCTGCCTCACAAGCAGCACTTCCAAAAGCATCTCTCAGGTTTTATTTATTTATTCAGAAAAATCTCACTCTCCTTGAAACAGTGCAAACAAATAAATATCACCCTTAACACTATCAGCATGAGAATCACATTACCTAAGGGGAGAAGGGGGAGGAAGAAGAAGTCTGAGAGAAGGAAACCAGCCAACTGACGCAAACAGGAACGACGATGGGAAAAAGCAGCCAAACCCATATCTTTTGGGAGACAGGGGAAAAAAACTTGTTGGCTTCCAAGAACTTAAGTTTCTCTCCCCCCCACCCCATCTTATTAACTTACTAATTAAAAATATATTTTTGAGTAAT
>VYZW01003298.1:3323-14483 GCA_013401315.1 Balaeniceps rex | reverse complement strand
GAAATAGTCCACATTGGTCTGGGATCAAAATACGCACCAAACACAAGATGCTGCCACCTCCTGATCCAGTCGGGGACTGACCTAGAAAACCCACAAAGCTGTACCGAGTTGCAGCTGGACTGAGTGCATCTAAACACTACTCGCTGCTGCCAGAAGGGGGCAGTCGCCTTTTCTCTGCGTTCATCCTGCCTCTTGAAAAGCCATTTCAACTCACGTTCTGGAAAGTTACCCAGGAAAGAAAAAGGAAACTTTTCTTTCAGATTAGGAATTTAAGTCAGGTCAGTGATGACAATGAGAACTGGGGGCACCACAACTGAAAGCAAAGAACAGGAGAGAGAGAAGAGAGGGTCACCACATCCTGCAGCAGAAATACACTGACTGCCTCAGCTATATAATCTAACCCTACTTTAGGGGATTTGAAAAGGCAAGTGATGGAAAAATAGTCTACTCTTTAAAGTGGAAGTGCTCAAACAAGGGAAAATTGCAGCCATTATTATGAACTACACGTTCTTCAGGTCTCTCCGCAAAACCAGAATCAATGGGACCACCCAACAAACTCAGCTTTGTCCTCAACTTGCTTGTCACTGAAGTGACTATTCAACTCTCCAGGGTCAGTCTGCCTCACAAGCAGCACTTCCAAAAGCATCTCTCAGGTTTTATTTATTTATTCAGAAAAATCTCACTCTCCTTGAAACAGTGCAAACAAATAAATATCACCCTTAACACTATCAGCATGAGAATCACATTACCTAAGGGGAGAAGGGGGAGGAAGAAGAAGTCTGAGAGAAGGAAACCAGCCAACTGACGCAAACAGGAACGACGATGGGAAAAAGCAGCCAAACCCATATCTTTTGGGAGACAGGGGAAAAAAACTTGTTGGCTTCCAAGAACTTAAGTTTCTCTCCCCCCCACCCCATCTTATTAACTTACTAATTAAAAATATATTTTTGAGTAATACCTGTAGGGAGTTTCCTATTTACATAGCAGTAACTCCGTGAGCCATAAACTCAGTGGCCTGAAGCACCTGGCCTTGACACACACTCGGTCCAGAATACAGTAATTGCCTTGTAAACAGGAAGCACGCTACTGCCAGTGCACCGAGGCGCAGGAACAAAAGGCGCACCGAAGTTATATTTCTGCACTAGCACCTCCTGCAGCTTACTTAAAGTGCAAATCAGAAATTAAATCAAATACAAATAATACTTTATGGCTATCTATGCCAACAAGTGTTTGCCAGCACTCTCTGCAGCTTTCTTTAAAAAAATTACAATTTTTTTTTTTTTTTTAATTGTAAACATCTTCCATGGGCTGATATCTTCCATACTTTCAGGCCTCGCATGGTAGCTGTAGAAAGGCTTTTAGGCATAAGCAGATTAGAGCAAGGTAGAGGAAATTTTTGTTATAACCTACGCCTCACTGTTGCAGGGCTGTAAGCAGATGGCAAGGGTTAGTGTACGTACATTCTGAAAGGTATCAGACTTTATGGGAATCATAGTCATGGTAACACCAGCCAAATGTATGGGTGTATCAGTAGACATATACCAGGATGCAGCTACATGAATGCTCCCTGCTAACTTGCATCATATAAGCCTGCCTTTTGAGAAGAGCAGGAGCCGTAACAAGCCTTATCCTCCAACCCAGAAGACAAATTCTGAATCAGTGAATTTTGCATTTTAATCTAACTTAGATAAGCTAACCTACTTTACAAAAGTGATATCCCCACCTCATTTTGGTTCTCCACAGTTCCAAGTTATACAGGCTGCAACAGGCCTACAAAGAAAGAATTTTCAAAAATATACCTCTCGAGCAGTCAGCAACCAGCCCCACTCAGTCCCTTGATAGACAGCAGAAGGCCCTGACATAAAGGCAGGCCCAAATCTTGTCTCTAATGTAGGACATGATTATTCTGTCACCGTAGTCATTCCTCAACAGTGGCCCATCTAATATGCAGCCTTCAGAGAAAGCCCATCAGCAGTCACTTGCACAAAAAACATGGACAAATGGGCTAACACTAAGATGTTATAAAGACCATTTTGAAGGGAGAACTTCCAAGCAGCTGTTGTAACCTGGTTCTGAAACACGAATGCAGGCACCAAGGGAATTCAACATTCCTTTTAAAACAGGTTTGGGCAAAGCAATTATCTGTCCTTTAAAATAAAAGTATACCTATCAAATCTCTGGCACAGCAAGAACTAAAAAGAAACCACTACCAAGCTTAGCACCCTTTCCCCCCCCTGCTCCTTTCCATTGGGATTTGCTATATTTTAATCTATGTGGGAAGCTACAGGTACGAGCTGCTTTGCTGCACTTAAGGAGTCTCCCTTACCCTGTAATTCTTGAACAAGAATCCATCAATAACAGAAGAATGGTTAAGGTTGGAAGGGACCTCTGGAGATGGTTTTGTCTAGCTAGAGCCACTACACCCTTGAGAAAAGCATCAGTAGCTATCCTCACTTGCAAACTTTCCCCTGCCTCGCAAACATACTACAGTAAAGGTGCTAGACTTATGCCACCAATACTTATTTTAATTTTGTGCCACATGAAAGGCATGAAACCCACCAAAAGGGCCACACTTGCCTTTAAAGCACAGTCTTGTCCAAAGCTGTCTTGGTGCACCTGCAGATTCAAGTAGTACAGAAACTGACATAAACTGCAGCTCTTTTTAAGTGCCTGTCCATTTAACACGTTAACGACACCATCTAGTGGATTACACACAGATAGACAATTTTTTTTGACTGGTAACAAAACACCCAGTAAAGTAATACCACAGGGTAATTTCTAGTAAAATTAGAGAATACAAGTATTGCTTATAAATAAGGCATGCTAAATAAACTTGTGTGCATGCCAGTCACTGAAAGGTCACTCCACAAGCAGCTTACCCAACTGACGTGACAGGAACAGAGACACACAAGAATTGCTTCAGTCTTTGACTACAGAATCGAGAAGTGCCAATAAAACTACTAGTGTCAAGTCCTGCATATTTAACAAAATAAGACTCCAAAGACTCATGGGATGAGCAAATGTTGAATCAGTTGTAGCACTACAGCAGTAATGATAACCTTTAATCAGATCACAAAGTCAATACAAAGCTGAAGAACAGGTATCTTTCTCTCTTTCTGTAAGCTTCACAATCACCTCATCATTTTTGCCTCTTCACATAATTCCAAGTTCCATCATCTCCCTGCAGAAGTATTTCATTTCTTCAGGGGATGCTTTTATCTTCTTTTCAGGCTTGCTTTGCTTTCACAGTTTTGAAGCGAGATGGACAATACCAACTAGTGCTATAGAGTGCCTTTTGCACTCCAGCCTTCATCACTGGAAAGGAAAGGTGCTTCCTCAAGCTAACCAAGAGCTACTGTGCTGACCAGACATTTTTACTAACCTGTCCACTCTGCAAGTACAGGCAAACACACTGAATATGAGTGAAGAATCCTGGCACTGTATTGTTCTGGAGGGAGGAATTCAAGCATTGAGTTGACTGGCTGCACCCATCAGGCTACCCTACCTAATATCTGCAGCCTTAAAACAAGAACTATCATTTAGCCTATGGCATTAATCACCTTGCTATGTATCTACTCCACTTAAAAAAATAAACAGGCAGGTACAGCTTTTGTAACAGTAGCATGCCAGCTAATAGGATTTAAAATACCACAGTGGACAAAACCACCTTTTATTTGATACTTGCAAGTTACAGAGCCCTAATAAACTACTGAAGGCCACTCAAGTGGCCAGGCCTATTCACAAGCTGCCTGACAGTGTAACTAAGATGAGGTGGTAAATTTTCACCAAAGTTATAGTAGGAAAGCAGCATACCCTAATCCCAGATGTCTTTAAATAATTTGGATTGATAAAGCACACTTATTTTGCATTTGAACCGATATATTACAAAACAAGCTGAACATCACCAGGAGGAAGACAAAAACAATTCTGCTTGAGAAGAAAAAAAAAAAAACCAAAACCAAAAACATTTAACAGCCAAAGGAAACCCGGGGAACAGCAATACCTAACACTGGGGAAGGCCACGGTTACTTTGCCCCACGGCAAGAGCTCCAACACCTCACACAGCTACCACAACAGCGCAGGAACACCGAGAGATGGGGGCTTCCCCTCAGCTTAGAACCATAGCATATCTCGAGTTAAAAAGGATCCGTAAGGATCATCGAGTCCAAAGGGAGCTCCCCTCGTTGTGAGGGCAGAAACCTCTTTCCTTCCCTACAGCTCTTCTCCCATCAGCAGAAACAGCTCAGGGCCGCACTCTGAGAGGGGCCCATCACACAGTAACACCGGACACCAACCACCTGCACCGCCAACAGACAAATATGGCGGGCTTTCCCCTCAGCGCCCGGCAGAGCGCATGCGCACGGGAGGCGCCGCGCGGGCCGGCTTTACCCGCGCGCCCTCCCCCCCCGCCCCCCTCCCTTTCACCGCTCATGCGCCGCCCGCTCTCTTTCCGCACCTCCCCCCGCGGCGCCCTGTGACGCGCGCAGCGTAAACAAAGCGGGGCATTCTGGGAAGAGGGAATCGTTACGTGCAGGAAGAGGGAGCCTCCATCTTAGGCGCTCGACGCGTCGCGGTGGCGGCGGTGGCGGCGGGATGGCGGCTGATAGCCGGGAGGANCGGGCGGGAGACCCCCCCCGCCCGAGCCATCCCCCCTCCCCAGGGCCTGCTTGGTTGCCGGTGCTGGGCCTTCATCCTGGGAGACGTCCGTGAGGAGAGTGGAGAGCGGAGGGGCGGTGGGGCCGGGAAGCCCTCTTCGAGGGCGATGTTTGTAGTCTTGAGACGTGGTGTGTGGGGAAATGCTCCTTGTTGTGCCCTGGGGTGCTGGGGCCATCGTGCCGTAACGTGGTGCCCCGGCGGCAATGGGCTCAGGGCAAGGTGACTTGAGCAGCGGGAATAGGAATAAGTTCGTGGGCCGTAAGTTTAACGTTACTGGCAGTGAGTAACTGCTGGTTATCTTCTCGCAGAAAGTATCTGCTTTTCTTTATTTCTGCTTGGATCCCTAGCCATATTTTTTGCAGCATTTTCTGTCGAGGGGTGTAGTTACTTTAGCAAGCAGAAGCTGATGTTGAATATTATTTTGGTGGTTTTTGTTCGGCTTTTTGCCATCAGATATGCATTCTGGGCACTGTGGGTAAATAAGTTTGAATTAAAGGAATTGAACGTTTCTAGGGTAATGTATATTCACAACTCTTATAACTGTCCGTCACTGTACGCAGAAGCTGAAATGATCCGCGTGTTGTCTATGAGATTATATGAGTCACTCCTCACAAAATAGTCCATTTAAAAAGTAAAAACAAAGTTTAGATGTAGAAGATTGCTGTTTGGTGGTTAGTGCAGGTAATAGCAGAGTTATAAAAAAGGTAAAGGATTATTGCGGTGTCGTGGTTTAATTTACATCGTCTTGGATTTCTATGGAATACATTTCATGTGAAGTTTTTTGCAGGATAGATGTCCATAAAATGTCTTTGTCAGAGAGGTGGAAGTTTGCTGTGTCTAATATTTATTGTGAAATTAGATCACATGGAAAATTTCCACTAGTTTTTGTTAGAACTGATAAGTAAAATTATTTCTGGTGCTTGATTCTTAACGGTATTATTGTAAGACTGGTGGGATAGGGTATGATCAGGTTGTGTTGAAACAGATGTAAGCTGCCACTGTGGATGAGCAGTGAAATTGAAATGTTTGCTGTTGTCATCTATAAGTTTCTATTCGTATAATCGTTCATCTAGATGGGCCTGAATTTTTTTATTCTTTGGGTTTTTGGTTGTTTTTTTTTTTTTTTTAATCACTGATAGTGGTCAAGTCGTGAGTAACAGATAAGAAATGTTTTTCTGTTTCGTATTTTAATTTGCTTTTAATTTTCTGTCTTGTGAAAGGGATGATTCTGACTGAATAGCAGATGTTAATGCACATTTGTTTGTAACTGAACTTATTTCTACTGTAAATGCAACGTTATTTTTATGCCCCTTTTGGAAGAGAAATGCTGTTTCACCTTGCATGCCCTTTTAGTTTTAAATCACCTGGTGTTATCTCCTCTGTTTGCCAAACCGGATTTTTGCTTGGACCCTTCCTTGAATAGATCTAACGCTCATGGGCAGCAGAGGAAAAATGGCCTCCCCAGGTTACTTTCCTGCTGTTTCAGGTGAGTTAAATTTGTTCATGGAAGGATCCAACACACCCCAGAGTCAACAAAAGATGAGTTGCAGGAGAGCCCGGTTGGGAGTGTCTGTAATGAAAAGGACTCATTTGGACCTTCCCCCTTCAGCAGTGATGAACTGTAAGAAATCTGTCCTCTACCATTTTTCTGTTTCTTTTTTTGTGTGTTTTTCCTGGTGCTTGTCTTGATCTGTCTGAAATAATTTAGCCCATCAGGTTGAGCACTAACAATGACAGTTCAGTGAGTGGAATCATCTTGTGGAAGTCAGTTGAGCAGTATACCCGATGCAAATGAGAGATGGGAACTGTGTGTTCAGATTGCCCTTTTTGCATCACCATGCTGCTAAATAGATCTGGAAATTTAGTTTTAAATAAATCAGATAGATGTATCTATAGAAGGGCGGGGGGACTCATCCTGCTCCTGTCTTTTGTGTACTTGTTTAAGGTTCCAACTATAAATCAGGCCCACTTAACCTGGAGGGGATTTATCAGAGAGTATGTGTCAGACTTGCTTATTCCCTTAAATCTTCCTTCTCATTTATTTCTGAGTCAGCTGATACGTGAGTCTTTTAGCACCTCTGAATGCTACTGCAGTAGCTAAGTGAAGTGTAGTTTACTCAAGTATGCTGTTGTCTCATCAAAAGGGAAACACTGCTAAGGTTCAATATGTGTGAGATGGGTCATATGTTTAATATTCTAATCCTAGTGCACCTCTTTTTCATTAGTCTCCAGTAAAAAAAAAAATCTGGTGCTCTAAACTTGCCTAGTCTTCCATGGGGAAGCAGAATGCAAGCCAGGAAATTGCAGCCCGTGTTTAGCAGTTGCACAGCCATGAATCTGACTCTTACACATCTCATTAGTAACAGCAAGAATATTTGCTGTGGATCTATAGGTATCTACTAACATAAAGGGCTGTTCCTAAGAGAATTACAGTGCAGCTTCTTGTTTTATTTAAATACCCTCTAACTGTAAACTGCCAGGGAAAGGCTCGATCCACCTCTCTCCACACTGCTTCCTTTGCATCAGCTATAGTAATTGTGCAGTTCAGGGACCACTTCTGCATTCCCCTAACATAGAAAATGTGGAGAAATGCCAGCAGGAAAGCTAGCACATATGCTGACTTCAGATTCAGTAGTATATAGTAGAGGTACAATTCTAATACTTTTTTTTTCTGGTATGGATTGTGTCTTTTTTAATATGAAGCTGTAAAACTTCTCTTGTGGCGCAGCTCAAGATTTTGAGATAGACGAGTTGCCAAACTCTGGAGGACTTCGTTTGCTGCCTTACCCCGATTTCGTCCAGTACAGGAGTCCTTACCTGCTGCTTTACAATGTTGTACAATGTGTCCTCTACAGATATTGTCAACTAGCCAAATCCTTGGAGTTTGCTCTGCTTTCCTTTTCCTGGACACAGAAAATATAATAGATCATAGTAATATAAGGTGGAAAGAGCTAAGAATTCCAGAGTTTAGGAGAAGAAATATGAGATTCCAAAATTGATACCTTTTCTGTTATTTTTCCCTTTGCATGCTTAGGCTTAGTTCACTCTTATTTTTAACATGCTTGGAGTATAGATCTGCTGTCCTAAAGCTGGTGAATCCTTCTTCTACCAGAATCACCATATATCCCCTTTGGTTTCAGGCAAAGTGAAACAGAGTTGGAAACAGTGACAAATTTTAAAAGTTGTGTGACTAAGTGTGGTCATTTATTGCTTCTAGCATGAATTTTCTTAAACTTTTGCCCTTTTGATCAAGGTGAATTAGTTGTAGCGATTTTTTTCAGAGCAGCTCAGAATTAATTATGCAGCAAATGAGTACTACTTTCCCCTTCTTCAGTGGGGTGACCTGGCTTATGTTCTTGTTGTTAACTTGCCCTGTTGCGTTTTTTCTACTTGTAGGTGAACCACAAAATTCACCTTCCTAACACAGTGACAACAACAAAAATAGCGAGGCAGGAGGGGAGATAATTTAAGGTGCAAGTTCTTCGGGATTTTGAGGAGAGAGGTCCCTCCTCTTTACTTATGGCACGCAGACTATCTCCCAGTCTCCTTTTTCTCAAATTTTGTACAGGCTGTTTTGTTAAGCTTTCATTTGTAGGTCAGCTTTCCCGCAAAGCTTGTGTGACGTGAGGAGCCAACTTGGATCTTACTCAGAAGCCTTAATGCATCCTGTGACATATTTTAATTCTTTTGTTGGATTTGCTTGATCCTTCCAACTGAAACTGTGGAAATAAATGAAGACGACGTTAATTTTTGCCTTGTGGCAGATCTGTAACCTTAAGGGAAATGTTTGGGTTTGTAAATACTAGTTCTAGTGTAGTTTACATATCCAGACTTTTTATAGTTGTTTTTAACTTTTGTTTTGTTTTGTTTTCAGATGGTGAACTGAATGTTCTGGATGACATTTTGACTGATGCTCCTGACCAAGATGATGAGTTGTATAACCCCGACAGCGAGCAAGATAAAAGTGAGAAAAAGGGTAGGTGGCTTCGGTAGTAGATGTCCTGCAGGAATGTAAATGGTAAAAAAAGTCCTTCTTATTAGGGTTAAAGTCTTTGAAGTAGTGGCTCTTATAACCCGATTCAAAGAGGAAAGAGTTCCGAAAGTCTTTATTTCATGAACATCTGCCTTTTCACCTGAGTTTCCAAGCAAACAGTTAACTAGGTTTCCTTTTGTCTCAGAAGCAATTGCTGAGTCTGGCTTTTGTGAATTCATTTGCTGTTAGAAAATGACTGTCCTTTTTGGTTCGATGAAGTGAAGTGGAAATAGAGCAAGGAGGTCCCAAAGTCTGGTTCCAGCTCAGTTCTTGATTTGGCTTTAGGCCAATCCCATAAGCATTTAATTTAGCATTCCCATATGTAAAATTCAGAAAACAGCTACCAAGGCCTAAAGGATTGGTCTTTTAAATTAAAATACGTGATTTAGGACATGAGCTGTTCCTAGCAAGCAGTTCTGAGTGTTGTTGCAAAGCCTACAACTGGAAGATGCTACCTATGACTGCAACAGGGGAATTACCCAAGGTGGAGAAAGTAGGTGCCTCTGCACAGTTCTCAGTTTGATATACAAAATAACATTGAACTTGATATCTCTTTCTGTTCAAGGATCAAAAAGAAAAACTGACAGGATGGAAAATGCTGAAAGCAAGAGACAAAAACCTGTGCATTCATCAAGGCAGATGATGCCAAAGCCTCCTAGTTCATCAGTTAGCAATAATAAGAGAATAGTGAGTATGAAAGGAAAACCAGTATCAGAATACAAGAATGAGGAGTATCAGAGGTCTGACAGAACCAAGCGTCCAGATGGTGATCGAAAGACGCGCATGTCAAGCAGTTCCAGGGAACCTTATAAAGGACAACCAGAAAAAACTTGTATGAGGAAGAGGGATATTGACAGAAGAGCGAAGTCTTCTACACCAGATGGTTCAGAGGTATTAAATATTCGTGCTGCCTTATAAATAAAGCAAATATGTGAGACCTTTATAAGGCACTTTCTCTTAGGACTGTGTGTGCACCGTGACAATGTTATATGACTGCTGATTCACTTTTTCTTTAAACATCAGAGAATCAGGCATGATGTGGATAGAAGACCAAGCAGATCCAGCCATTCTTCTAAAGAAGAGGTGAACTCTGAGGAATATTGTTCAGATCACGAGACTGGCAGTAGTGGTTCCTCTGAACAAGGCAATACAGAGAATGAGGAGGAAGGAATGGAAGAGGAGGAAGATGATGAAGGGGAGGAGGATGAAGAGGTTGAAGAAGATGGGGAGGAGGATGAAGAAGAGTATGAACAGGATGAGAGAGATCAGAAGGAAGGAAATGACTATGACACACGAAGTGAAGCCAGCGATTCTGATTCTGAATCTGCCTCTTTCACAGATGGGTCAGTCAGATCTGGGACTGGTTCAGATGCATCAGGTAGGTAACATCTAGCATGCTAATCTGAAATACCTTGCCATTGGAAGTTTGGCTGCTATTAAAAATAACCACTTCCTGACTATGTCAAAAGTAAGCCGTAATAGCACAAGTCAGTAAGATGTTAATTATGAAACACCGTAGGGAAGGGAAAAATGTACTGGAAATTGGTATTTTCTTACAGCAAAACTTGTGGATATCAGGATTGCCATGCTGAGGACTCACAGTGTTCTTGATTGCTTTGGCCTTCCTGTTCAATGCTTGGAAACATTAGAATTAGTATTTTCTTAGGTATCTAATGGCTTAGTTTCCCATACGATTAATTTTAAGTTTGTGTTGAGATGTTCTGTATTCATCTAGATGAGTGACCAGGTAGACTGGCGTAGCAAAAGCACCATCTCACCAGGGAAGGATAGTTGAATCTTAAATAGTGGCTGCCTTCAGCATAGGAAATCTAAACCTAAGTTGAAATGATTAGCTATTAGGGCAAACTCAGAGAGAAATGTTTTAAGCAGAAACTAGAAACAAATGCTTCACAGTTGTATATTATAGCTGGTCCTAACTTACAGATGTGAAGTGTTAATGACTTAAATACTTTTGGTTTTGGCTGGGTTTTTTTGTTTTTTGTTTTTTTAAGAAAGCGGCTTGCAATCCTGTTAAGATTCCTCTTGTATGTCTTCCTTGTCTGAAGTCTCCATAGGTGGTCATCCTGCTTAACATAATGCATTTTTGGCTCAGCTCTACTGTTTGGAATTAGAGAACAGAAAGGTGTAACCTAAAGACAAGTGAAGCTGTAATAACTGTTCTAAAAAGCTCTGTAGTATAACGTAACACTTTCAAGAGTGGAAATAATTGCCCGTGTGCCACGGTGTTTTGTTTTCATTGCCATTTTGTTGAGCTCTGAGCGAATGAGCCCATATCAGTATCGCAACACAGTTTGTGCTCTGTGTTGCAAATTTGGCTGAAGGCTGGAGAGAAGAGCTAAACCACCCTTAACTAAAACACCTAGGAGATAAATTCTGTCTCTAAACTTTGCACAGGATTACTAGATTTGTGGCGTTTGTCTTCCCTTTGTGAATAAAAAGCTCGAGTAATT
>VYZW01003297.1:4619-21931 GCA_013401315.1 Balaeniceps rex | reverse complement strand
TAAAACTTACGTGCAAAAATTAGACTGTAAAAAAAAAAAAAAAAAGGCAGAAGGGAGGAATCAAGAAGGGGAAGATACCTGTGTCTCTGAAAAGAAGCAGAAGATCCTGGACCTGGAAAACTGAACAACAAGAAGAATCAAGTAGAAACACTGAACCAGTTCATAGGCTGAGTTGTGCTACAATTAGCTGTTGATTGTCCCAGAAAACACAATCCATTGTCTTCTTTTATAGCCTTATGATTACTGTTGACAAGGGACTCTCATAATGCATGTCTAAATAGATTAACAAGAACTGTCAGAACTTTCTGTGCCTCAACATAGGCTCCAAACTTATTATTTTTCATCTACACTGAATCATCATTTTTCCAATATGATGAACATACATTGTACATATAAAGATATGCAGAATATCTGAGACTTTTCAGTTTAGCCACTTCTATTGTGGTGCCAAAATGTGAATTTGGGAGCCTAAGCTCTGGACATGCAACTAAGACCTTTTTTTTTTTTTTTTAAACATAGTATAATGCAATAATACGCATACTCCTTTAGGAAGTAAAAGAATACAAGAAAAACGATAAACAAGATGTTGACTTCACACCACAAATTCAGTGCCTGAAAGGAAAGATCTCCATCAAGGAAGTTAATAACACTGGTCTACTAGCCTTCCCGAGACAGGACATCGCTCAGATGCTAACATAAATTCATTGGGTAGACATATATCTATTGCAATATTTATTCATTTTCCTGCTGTCAATAGTGACAAATTGTTTCCTTGCATTCTTTGGTTAGAAATGGGCTGCCTTTTTTTTTTTTTTCTTATATACCTCCCAACACCCCAGACACTTTCTCAGTCTTATCTGTAGCTGTTAGACGACTCACAGCAACAGCATTTTATCAGACATGCAACAACAGCAGTCACTGTAAAATATCAAGCTTAAAGAAGAAACTCCAGCTGTCTAGGCTAAAATGAAGCCTTCAACAAATCCTCTGGTATCCCATCAAATATTTTTTTAAACAAACAAAGAAAAACCAACAGCAAGCACACCTCTATAGCTCTATTACATACATACTAAGAATTTTAATACTGCACAAATGAAACATGGGCAAGAATTCCCCGTTGGCTTCTGTAAAATACTTTTCAGCCTCTTTCAGTAGAACTCCTGCCCATATTCACACATAATGAATTCCAGCATCTCTGCTGTAATCTAATATTTTTTTTTTTAAAAAAAAAGTGTATGGCAAAAACTTTACTGAAAGATAAGCTCCAGGAATGAGAATCTGAAAGAAATTCATAACAATACAAGGACAGATCTGAAAATTTATTGATTGGACCAATAAATTAGTTAACTATGGTCCTCCAGAGGGTGTGGTGACAAGGAAGGAAAAACAAAAAATCCCAGACACTGAAAGATTAATGAAAATTGAGCAAACTCCACACAAGTCCAGGGGAAGCCATCCTAAAGTTTTAGTACAAACATGACTTCCAAAGACCCCCTAAAACCTCAAATTATTCTGTTATTCTACAATTCCTCCATTCGGAGTTAAAAGCAGCTTCCTTTCTTTCATGTCATGAAGTGGCTCTTTAACCCAGTGTTGTGCTGCGCAGAATGAGGGCAGGAGATTCTCCTTCAACTTTTACCTGCTGCTTCTAATCAACTAAAATTACAATATCATATGTCTACCTTTTATTCTCTCTGTTGGACTCCTTGGTTTGTTGAAAATTAAATTACCATGGAAAATACCCACAAAATATTAAATAAGCATAAACATTTCACCTGAACTATTTAAGAAAACATTAATTTCATTTAGATGTTCTCTAGCTTGTTCTTCTGTAGTGAAAGGATGCATGTTAAGATTTACTTTAGAAAAAGAAATCAAACCACAATAATTTCATTGTGAAAAACAGGCATCATTGTATTCTTGGTAGCTATTTACAACATTCCTTATTATGCAAAAGCTCTATTACATTACATTACTGAGCATTATTTCAGTACGTATTAAATAGTCCCAGTTTTTGAAAGTTTATAGACTGTATCAAAGCACATCAAATCAACCAAACATAGCCGTTTGCCATTCTACTTTCTCTACCACAACAATTCCATTTTAGACATTTCTTATTTTGACATTTCTAAGTCTTCATACAGTTTTCCCTCTCCCATATCTGAAATTGTGTTTATTGCTGTATGGAGAAAGGTGTTAGTGGTAAGATTTAAATTTACAATTTCAGAGATGGATACACTTTATTTCATTGAATAGAAACAGTTCCATTAAGGGAAACACAAGCTGCTTTGATAATGTGTGTTCCAGCTGTGACTGTAAAGGTGAGAAGGCAGATTTATCTTCTTTTGCATTCAAGGCTTGATCCAACACCCATTGGAAACATTGGAAAAATTTACATTTTTGTAAATATCCTCGATACTGAACTAATATTTGATTTTCTTCTAGTGATTCACAGAGATACAAACATGTTGGACAATTTTTTCCTTTAGATTCTTTCTAGGTCAGACTTGAACTTTGGACTTGTTTAACAAATTGGGCCAGTGAACACTAACCTCCTTAGCAAGCACTGTGGGTTTTCCCATTTCAAAAATCAGCCAATATCTTTCCTGCATTCCAGCACCGTTACCCTGGCAATTCTGGGAAGCTAAGCCAAACAACAAAAAAAAAGTGCATCTTACCTACCAGTCTGCCTCCATCGGGTGAATACTACTGGAGAAGAGGGCTCCTTCCCATTGTCATTCCAGGCAATATGGCAACTTCCTTCCTTATGGTCTTCCCATTTCTATTGTCCAGCCACAGGTAGCACAACTGAGTAAGTCCTCTTCAGCAGATGAAGAATCCTTAAACCAGGATAGTTCAGCGTTCCCCCATGTATTTCCTACTGCCAGTTTTATCTTGTTGTGCTGGTTTTGGCTGGGATAGAGTTAATTTCCTTCATACTAGCTCATATGGGGCTATGTCTTGGATTTGTGCTGAAAACAGTGTTGATAACACAGGGATGTTTTCGTTACTGCTGAGCAGCGCTTGCACAGAGTCAAGGCCTTTTCTGCTTCTCACCCCACCCCAGCAGCGAGTAGGCTGGGGGTGCACAAGAAGCTGGGAGGGGACACAGCCAGGACAGCTGACCCCCAAATTACCAAAGGGATATTCCATACCATTATGATGTCATGCTCAGCATATAAAGCTGGGGGAAGGAAGAGGAAGGGGGGGACGTTTGGACTGATGGTGTTTGTCTTCCCAAATAACTGTTAGGCATGATGGAGCCCTGCTTTCCTGGAGATGGCTGAACACCTGCCTGCCGATGGGAAGGAATGAATGAATTCCTTGTTTTGCTTTGCTTGTGTGCACAACTTCTGCTTTACCTATTAAACTGTCTTTATCTCACCCCACGAGTTTTCTCACTTTTACTCTTCCAATGCTCTCCCCCATCCCACCAGCGGGGAGGGAACACGCAGCTGTGTGGGGCTTAGTTGCTGGCTAGGTTTAAACCACACTCATCAATCTGTAAATTATCTGCTACATTCAGCCCAGAAGGAATTAACCTATGGAAAAAGTTTTTATCAGGCTGTATTTTGGGCCCTGGTTCATTTAGGGCTCAGTAAATAGGAGGCTTTTAGCAAATAAAAACTGCTATTGAAAGTTTCCTCTAGTAAAGCTGCAAGATTAAGCCCTCAACCTTCAAGCCTTCGCTTTGGAGCACTGATGAGCAAACTATGCCATGCCAGCTCCATCCCACGTCCTCCTCCACAGCTGCAGTAGCCGCCAGCTCCTCCAGCCACCCCAGCGGTGCCATAGCACCTCTCCTCCCAAACCCCACACCGTGACAAGGCTGTGCTAGGGGATGGTTCCTCCATCCAGCTGCTGCACTGAGAGACTGAGGCCAGGGAAGCAGCAGAAAAAGAGGGAAGTCTATCAAAACTAGTGACAAAAGCAAAGCCAAGCGATGAATCCAGGTCCGTTCAGCTGAATTTAGATCAATTCAGTGAATTTTACCCAATGCAAACCAAGAAGCATTGTTTACCTGATACTTATCTCAATTTTTCTCTCATTTGCAAAGGGTTTTTTTATCTGTTTTTAGAATGACTAAAAATTGCCAGATTTGAATCAGAAAGTCTAACAGTCTCACTTTGGAAATGCCGAAACGAAGCGGCGTTTTTCAAAGCGCAGTTGCTGGCTGGCTGGCTGTCCGCTCGCTGCGGGGCTTCCAGACGAAGGAAGAGCCAGAGGGCGAGGGCGGGCCGCAGCGGGGCGGCCTCCCGCGCTTTTCAGCTGAGGGAGCCGGCAGCCATGGGCGGGCGGGGCGGGGCCGCCCAGCTGCGGCCGTTAGCGGGGCCGCCCAGCAAATAGATAAAGTTTAACACCTGAAACCGGATTGTTGTTAAAAAAAATGCTCCGCAGCCTTTAAGCTACTGAAAGGCTCGATTTGTGGGAAGGTTTCAGGAACTCTCTAGAACAAGCGATTGTCTCGCCCGCACCATGCTAAGGCCGCGGGCTGATTCTGCTCTCGCATTCGATGCCCCCAGCTCCGCCCCACCCCACCCCCCCGCCTAGGAGCCTGCGCCCGGCGCTGCGGTCATCGCGTCTGTGACCGGCTTGTCACCAGAGCCACCTGGCTCTGCCAGGTGCGCCCACGGACAGGCAACGCGCAGCCTCAGCTCTAGCTGTGCGTGAAATCGCATGCAACTTGCAGCACGAGCCTTGAGCTAAATTGTCAGGAAAAGGTTTATATTTCCTTCTGGTCTATTTAAGGTCTAGTGGAAGTAATTTTCTTTTGTCGTATGCGTTTTAGTCATCTATAGTAGCAAAAAAATAATGTGAAATACCACATAATTAGTTCATATGGCTTAGAGGACCACAAAGAAATAATTTCTACAAGGGCATAAAATACTTCAATCGCTTTGCTGTACAGATGGCTCCAAGACCATGTAAGAGTTGTTGGAGCTTTTCAAGACCCTTAAGTTTCTTTATTTGTGATAGGCATAGAGTGGCGGGATTTATGCACTGAAAGCCCCAGTCCTCCCTCTGTGCTGAGTTCACAGGCAAGACATGAGTACTTCACAGGCTGTTCTGGGGTGGGTGCAGTGGGTGATGATAGCCCTGCAGCGCTGTGGGATTATTCTGACAACACCACAGGCTCCCCCTGCAGTTTTAAAGGGGACTCAATTCATGACCTTGTTGTACTTCCTTGTGCATGATTAATTACTGCATTACCTTGGAGATTGTTAAACCATTTCAGATCCTCCCTGACTCCCCAGTTAGTATTCTAGGAGTTAACGTGTTCCCTGCTACATGTCTGTGGCATTTACAAGGATCCAGCCATCAGCATCAAACCCCACATTTTTCCATTGTCTCTCACAGCACACTTATAATGTTAAACTAAGTTCATTTAATCTTTATTACAGCTGATCACAAGGATGCCGCCATTGTGCAGAAACAAAGTTATCAAAGTAAAATCTGAAAAACTATTATCCTTCTAGACTTTGAAAACTTCACTTGATATTGAAACAGGTAAAGCAACATTAATTCAGTCTCAAGTAGAGTACTCTTCCATTAAAATTTCATTGATTTGCTGCTGATACAAAATGAACCACCAAAGACATTGATAGAAAAGCTTTATAAAGGGATATGGCAAGTGATCATCAATTACCAAAGTGTAACTTGAAATGAATTTTAGCACCGTGGGCAGGTGCAGACACAGTATTACAAACAGAATATTAGCCAGCAGGCAGGTTTCTCCTTGGTTCTTGCGAATTTGGTTCATTATTAATAGGTCTGGGAAAGGAGGAGAGGGGGAAAAAAAAAAAAGCCCTGATGCCTCTTAATTTATCTGCGGACTGTGGCCCAAAGTAAAAGCATCCAAGCCTTTTCAAATCACCTTGATTGTCTCCTTGGCAGACAGAATATTTTTAGTCCATTGGATTTTGAACAACTTCTGAGAACAGATGGGTTAGCACTTCATGACTGTATGTGTGGTGCTGTAGAACAGAATGAATAAAAAATGACCCGACTGTGAAATCCTTATTCCCCACTTACTTCTCGTTGACTTCAACAAATTGTCTACATGCCTACTCACCAATAGGAAAAAGATGCCTGCAACAGTTTCACAAAGCCTCCTTTTTTTCCTTTGCAAACTGACTCTTATCTAGGGTGGGGAAGGGGAAGTATTTTTTTTTTTCCCTCCTATCATGGAAATATTTCAAGGTTTCAAAAGTTTTCACACTCTCTCCTGACCCCACATCTCCTCAAATAACCAGTGATCTTTGACAGAGGAGCAGATACCACACAGACCTGGAACTCAGGATGAAGTCAACATTTCTAGTCCAGCTTAAGGTGAACAACTGGAGGCCAAGCCATTCATTTCTGCTACACGACAATGGCTATTCTGTGGGATGTTTCGCATTTGCATGCAACTGGTTCATTGCAAATGTTTCCATTTGGTATTTGAACGTGTAGTCAGAACTTTGTATTTCTTAATCAGAGACCTTCATCCAGGAGGAGATTTCTGTTGTGATTAGTCACAATGACAACTTGGAAAATTAGATCCTTTTTCCTGCAAAAGTTCATGCATAGGCTTAGTCTTTTACGTAACCAGGGGGCTGATAGAACTAGCCTTTATCAGAGAAACTGGAATAGCAGACTTAATTCCCATTATGTTATTTATTATTCCATTTAAATTAATTATTCTTCAGTGCTCACACTTTTTAGTAGTGTATAAATGGAAATCATACTGTAAGGAGCCAAGCATGTAACACAAAATATTCAAAATTGTGAACAATATAAACCAGTTGTTTTTTTTCTGAACTCACCCACCTTGCTAGCTTTTTTTTATTCTGGAGAAAACATTATCTGGGGTCTTATTTAAACCTTCATCAATTTATTTTAGTTGTCAGATCAGATATTTAATGGGCTTGGCATTTTGAATAACTGTTCCCTGGGTATTTCCATTCTCCCTTAAAAGGAAACTAGCATTAAGGGAGAGAACGAATACCTGATGAAATGTCAAAAACACTGAATATCTATATTGACTTTGGATGCCAATGCAGCACATTTTCTTTTAGGGCTGAATAAAAAAGTAGATTTCTTTGTGTTAAATTTGTGCATACTTTTCATATTTTCTGCCATTAAAAATGCCTTTAAATACTTTAAATCTTTTTTTACTCTAAAAAATTGAAACAATTTAATGAAGCTTTGCATTTTGAAAACAGAATATTTCTCCATTAAAAAGTGTCAATGGAAGATCTTGGAGTAGCTCAATTTCTTTCTGGGGGAAGTGAAAAGTGATTCTGATGGGCAATCCTTATAAATAATTCTCATATTTATCAACTAAGGATTGCCACAGGAACTCCAGTGGGTGTTGTGGGGGCTCGGCACTGGAATTGGGTGAACATTTTCATCCCGTAGAACAGTTTGCTCACATGCACAGCTCTTTAACTGTTTTGTTATTAAAAAAAGATAGGTTCGAATGTAGCATATAGCATACTGAAATTCAAAATGAATGAACCAGCATGCTGTGAGTACAGCACATAAAAGGTAACAAAATACTGTCTAGCAGTCAGGCCAGAACATTTAGTCATTGCTCTTAGAAATTTTTATTTTTTCTGGGATTGCCTGAGAGAAAATGTTAATGGTAAAAATGATAATGAAACATATACCTTAATACATCTTGCATAAAGTTGGATTTGAATGACTTACTAAAAACACATTTTTCATTAGTATCAGGCTATCACAAGCAAGACGAGTTTGAGAACCAAGAACAAATATGAGTGCAATAGGCTATCTTACTAATTGGAGAGCAGTGTTCAGTGTACAGCTCTGAAATGATTTGCTGTAATATGTAACTCCATTATTAAGCTTAAACTCCTAGATGAGAAGACATTTTCTTGTTTACAGTATTGACATCATTTCCTACAGGAGAGGAGTATAACCAGGGATAGCTTTATTCTTCGTTGACTTTTTAAGTGCTATAAAAATTACATTGAGAAGTTCATTATGCTTTATGTGGTAAGCAGTGTTTAGCTTCTATGTTCTCATATCCTGATAGTGATGCATAATACATTTTAAAATTCTCTGCCCCAAATATCATACAATAATGCACATTAGCTCTTGTCCAAGACCAAGTATTTCTGATTTTCCTTTCAGGCAATCTACATTCTGTGGATTTGTGGAACAGGAAGTGCACTAAGATTGGCCATGTCTTCACATGCATTGATCATTAATGACAATCATATAATTAAAAGAATTAACTTCTACGAAACAAGAACTGGCAATCCACTCCTAGCTCTACACACCTATATACAAAATATGTCTTTACCATGTTCTTGATATACACTACTTCTGTACCATTCCTGGGGCACTGTAATGTTACTTATTCAACTCCATTTGGGCCCTTTTCGTACCCAGTATGAATACCTTCCTGTTGCTGTTGCATAAGGGAAAAGCAGTGATGACAGGTCTCGTCCTAGATCCTCTGATAAGCAGAAAAAACACTGCATCCCAGGAAATACTTAATTCAAGACTTTGCCTGCTGTTATATGTAAAATTATAAGAAATAAGACAGTCCTACCTCCTCTCCATTGCTTATGAGTGTATGACCTTCTCCCACATACAGTTCTCATTAAAATTGAGAACAGGGGAGAAATGGCAGCTAAACTTTAAAGGAGACATTAACAAGCTAAGTGTTTTCTTTGCACATAGATCAAATGAACACAATTAGGACCAAACTAAATGTCCAATTTCTTTTGAAGTTATTTCTCCTCCATAAGAAAAATCACTTATTGATGCTTAATAACGATACCATAAAATGATGTTACCTTCATTTAAAACTACTGGAAGAAATTCCGAGAGAGAAGAAACCAAACTCATTGTAGGCTCCAACCTAGTAGAAAATTTGCATTAGCTATGGTCATAATGTAAATATACAAGCTACAGGACTAATCACTAGCAGTAAACAAATATTTGAAGAGAAGGTTTCACACAGCACTTGCATGGCAAGAAATTAGCTATAAAAATCAATTACACATCATTATCATCAGACAGTATGTATCCAGAAGATTCATCTCAGGAAATACAAATCAAACATCTGCTCAAGTGCAAACACCTCATTCCACAATTGATAGCCCAGCCAGGGACACATTATTACTTCACAGAGGTCACTAACCTTACCCTCTTGGGAAGGGAAAAAGGAGTCTTAAAGCAAAGGCATAATAAAACAGAAAAGAAAGTCAGTCCTTGAAAATCATTGAAAAATAAACTCCAACCTGTAAATTATGCAAACAAATTTATTCATACAAAGGAAGAGAAAAATTCCTCCCACTGTGATCTACCACATTTCACCTGAGACCAGGTTTGTGTTGTGGCATTATGTAAAGAGAAGAATTTAGACTGCAGTGAAATGTGATGTAACTCCATTAATGCTCTGTATTCAGGTCTGTGAGGACTCGGGGGAAGAATGAGCAGAAATGGATCCCTAGCTCATACAAAACTGAATTGTTTTACTGTAGTCAGTGTATTAATCTTGGCTCACCTCAGCAAAGAAATAGGTTTTATTAATTTGATTCAAAGTAATTGAAATCTAGCGGAATTCTCACTCTGAATCTGGTCTTCAGAAATAGTTTCTACTCAGGAAGTCTGAAAATAATCTCTCTCGTAACAAATTTTTAGATACCTCTTTCTTGAGGCAGGAGGTATCTTCTTTTCCTTAGTACTTGTTCAGCACAAGACGGATTTAGTACTTAATAGTTGCCCTGGATTATTCTTTTATAAAACTAATATGTAAATACTCATACTACATAATTATTTCATTAGGGTAATTATAAGAGGTAATAGACTGGCATCTACATTCTTTGAGTAGCCTTGAAAAACCTCATCCATGATTGCTGTCAATTTCTTTGCTTGGTTTTTGTTCTCTTTTAGAGAAGAGAGCAGTATTAAATTGGAGATCTCTACATACGATAACAGATGAAAACAAAATTAGAAAGAATGGATGCATCTGTGGATCCAGGAAGAAGCAAGAATAACTCCTCAAGAGCTGCTTTTGCAAAGATATGTGCAAACAAGCTTGGGACCTTGTGTGCCATATTTTATTGCTGTGAAATAGATACAAAGAAAAGTTCAATTCATTTAAAAGTTTAAAAGTTTTCCTTATTGCTGTAACATTTTTTCCTTATGAAACAGAATTACCATAATAGGTCTCTCAGTGTATTCCCGGTGGTCTCACTGACAAGAAATATTGAGAGGAAATCTTATAATGAAAATCCATAACATGCACCTCTTGCGACTCAACAATAGCTACCACTAGAAAAACAGATCAGAAAGCAAGACTTGAAGGTCACTGTGTAATAGAATAAAGCTAGCCATTCCAGACAATGAAACTGCAGCACTGAAAAGATTCTGTATATGGTGATGAACAGCTTCAGACAGCACTAAATGTAGAGGCAGACAGCGTGAAGCAGATGCAGCATTCAAGGCTGCAGTATGGACCAGCCCAGCTCTTGCAGACTGAGAGTGTAAAATCTAGCTCCAAGGTAGATTTATCTCAAAGCTGAAATCTTGGAGACTTGCAAAGCAAAAGGGAGGTAGCAGTGCCCAGTCTTCCTCCCAGAGTAGCAAAAATCCAAAATGCTTTCAAGACAATGGGATAAGCACATTTTCCCCTTTCTTACTTTCTTCATTTTCCATATTTACCCCTTCACTGCTTTCCCCTCTATTCTTCCTACTAACTGGTTACTTTTTCATAGTCCATTTATCTTCTGGAAGGCAGTAAGAAGCATTTGTTAGCTTAGAAAACATCTCCATGCTTGCCCTTCACCCACAGCCCTCAAGTATATTGGCAGCAGCTGCACATCTCTACCAAGGAAAGCTTCTGTTCTTAATTTCTGCTTGCTATGATCTCCTTTTGTTTCCTTCAAAATTTATCTTCAGTTAAGTTGCACTGTATTTTATTGCTGCTGCTTCTGGTTATGTATTGTTGAGATTTTCTTTCCTGGTAACTCTATGAATTGGCTGGATATTTTTCATTATTTCTGTGGGGCTATGGAAAAAAAAAAGCAATTCCTTTACTTGAGAATTCTGACATTTATTAGCATAATAAAACTCTCAGATGAAATTGCAGTTTTCCAAGTAATTTCATTTGCAGGGGAACTTACAAGGGATTTATTTTAAAGCCAGGTAAAACTAGAATGAGAAAGGGATGGAACACAGACAGAAAAATTTAGAAAATTAAAAGTAGGAAACGTGCTCCAAAGTGAAAATGATGATGCTGTTGTGATGTTAATTATATCACAAAAGGACACATATGCTAAAAAGGTAGTATTTCCAAACCTTCTTATCGGATAAACAAAATGCAAGCAGTTGCTGGGCATTGTGTCACTAGAAATAAATAGCTGTATTATTATCAGTCTCTGAGTGTGAATTCCTTATGGAACAAGTTATTCAATATTCTATCCATAAACATTCCCAAAATTGTGTACAATGGGTTGAGTAATCTTCCAAAAACTTTGGAAATTAAATTACATGTCTTCTTTTCTAGCATGCCTAGCACCTTTTCCAAAGAGAAGGTGGCGTTTTATGCCCTTTTTTTAATGCCTTTTTTTTTTTTTTTACAGTTCATAAAGGCAAAACACCAGTCTGCAAAGATGTTTAGGTCTATAAATACCACCTTAATTACTCAGTACCACCTTTAGACACTCAGTCCTATGCAGCCAGCTGCTGCTCTCTGACCTCAGAGGTAAGTCTAAGGATACCTACATTTTTTAACTTTAAAAAGTCCCTTTCCATTCTCCTTTAAAGTAGGGGTCCAGTTGTTCTGTGATGGAACGTGTGCAGCTGTGAATAACCTGAGGCTGAGGTAGTTCTTGAGATGCCTACATAGAGGGAGCAAGTGCAGAGCTAGTTTCTCAGAAGCAGCAGCTGGTAGATACTGGGGCTCTTTGGAGGAGGTAGACTGCACTTAGTGAATGTTCTATTGGAAAAAAGCAACGTACTCTGTGATTATTTCACAGAGTCCATATCTGAAGCACACTGAATTACTCTCTGCTGAGCTCCACGTTCTGGTAGCCGGATTCAGTGTCTGTATATACCTGTACCAGGTGTATTCTGATCCCAGATCACACATACCAGGCTTCTCATTTAATGGAGACTATAGATCCTACTAGAGGCCTACATCAGTGTTACTATGTTCAGAATTGCAGAGTTGTATTCCATTTTGAGAATCCAGCCCCTGGTGACCTGCAGAGGACCACACTTTAACAAAATTCCAAGACCACTTGGGTATCTTGACTTTTTATCTAGCTGCCGAGTGTCCTGGTTTCAGCTGGGTTACAGTTACTTTTCTTCCTAGTAGCTGGCATAGTGCTGTGTTTTGGATTTAGTATGAGAAGAATGCTGATAACACACTGATGTTTTAGTTGTTGCCAAGTAGTGCTTACACCAGTCAAGGACTTTCTTTTTCAGCTTCCCATGCTCTGCCAGCTGCACAAGAAGCTGGGAGGGGGCACAGCCCAAGATAGTTGATCCAAATTGACCAAAGGGCTATTCCATACCATATGACATCATGCTCAGTATATAAACCGAGGGGAGTTGGCCGGGGGGCAGCGATCGCTGCTTGGGGACTGGCTGGGTGTCGGTTGGCGGGTGGTGAGCGGTTGCATCACTTGTTTTCTTTTCCCTGGGTTTTGTTTGTCTCTCTCGTTCTCCTTTTCATTACAATTATTATTATTATTATCATTATTATTACTATTATTATTATTATTTTATTTTAATTATTAAACTGTTCTTATCTCAACCCGTGAGTTTTCTTACTCTTGCCCTTCCGATTCTCTCCCCCATCCCACCGGGGAGGGGGAAGGTGAGCGAGCGTCTGCGTGGTGCTTAGTTGCCGACTGGGGCTAAACCACGACACCGAGTCACTTACTTTGTTTCTCAAGATATCAGACACGTAGCTAAAGAATGTCCTACCTCTGTAAGCCTACTTGCTGGGAAAAGCCCAGCTGTCCTCTTACCTGAGCACTGTGCACTAAGAACAGCTGCTCCAGCTAATAAGCATTGCTTATTTGCTGTGTCCTGATTTGCTTTGTTATGAGGTGCTAACAGTAACTATTTAAAACCTCCTGAGCCAGTGTCCCACGTGATTAATACAGAAACTGTCCAGCTAAGTCTCCGTGGAAAGTTCATTAGAATTTTCTTTTCATGGGTCACATTGATGGATTAAATCACACAAAAAGCAATGTTAACAAAAGAAAATTTTCCTGAACAACGATGAAGTTTATGTGCAAAAACCTGTACTTTAATATGGGCTAACTGCAGAATTAATTATGAAAAACTTGTTGCTGTTATTACCACAGGTATTTATTATTGTAGCACCTAAACGTATAGTGTGCTTTATAAACTTGGACAAAACAAGTTTCTTTTCCTAGACAAGCTTACCATCTAGGTCAGACAAAGTATAGGAGGTAACAGTGAGTAAAGAGAAATGACTATTTGAGGAGAGATGGATTTACATTGGGTTCGTGAGGGAAGTGTACACTGAGACTTGGAAGAGAACCACATAAGAAATCAGAGACTGCCCAAAGCAGTAGCATATAGAAATACACTCAGTGTGCCTTTCCTATATGTTCAGAGATTCCCAGGAAAAAATTAACCATGGAGGTACAGTAACACATACGGATTGGTCCACTTTACATCTCAAAATACACACCACATATGAGACTAACCAATAGGTACACAACTACTTCCCTCATGTCCCACTTCACCCTTGAAACAAATCAGTTGCATACAAAACTGTCACAACCATGTTATTTGAAATACTGCTCTGCAAAATTAATGTTTGGAGCTGAAAAGAACACTTCTATACCCAGCAGTTTCTATCTGGCCATTCACAGGAATAGAGCAAGGAGCACAGGAAGATAACAGTAACAGTTCTGCAACTCTTTTCACTCTGTTTCCTGAATTGGCTGCCTCAGTAGTATCCAGCTTACCAGTGAAACAATGCAGGACTACATCTATACCGTGTGACAGCCCAGAGCGCAATGACTGCTAAGACACAAATTTCAGGAGGGCAAATAAACTACTGTGATGAGATATTTTTTGTATAGTCCAAACACTAAGCAACTGCTCCATAGGTCTAGGCTAACAGGTCTATTTTCATGGGGTATGTATGTTATACATACTAATATGTATAACACATGTATCAAGAACACATTGTGTCCATCTTTTTTTAAACAAGAAATAGCATGATGATAATGTAATTAGTCATACTTTTTCTATGGATTAATATACCACCCCCACCTTCACTCATAGCTCAGCTAAGGAAAATATCTTGTCCTATAGCAGAGTAAAGCTAGGAATCTCCACTAGCACATATCTTGCACATCAGAAAGCAGAAAACATGACAAGGCCAGTGAGAGGAGTTGTTGCTGCAAATCAAACTCCTTTCATTAGAATAACTAGTTTATAATAAACTGACCACTTCCTGTACAGGAGTAAAATTCTTTCCAAGGCTATTGGACTGCATGAAATTGTAAATAAAACGTGAATGACCTTATTCTGTCTCTGCTGTGGTGAACTTTGTAGGCCTGAATTCAAAAGCACAATGGCAAGTTTCCAGCTACACCTAACCATTTAAGCAATCATAAACTGCAAAAGGACATTTTAAGACTGCTTCTCTTGTTATCAAAAGTGTACCACTGAGTAATGAGATTGTCAACAGAAACTGACAAACCTTGCCTTGGAAAAAAGAACCTGTTCACCAATATTGGTACTTCATACACTACTCTATGAATAGTTCCCACCCACGCTTCTTGCTGTATTTTGCATTTTCAATCTCAGACATTAAGGAAATTAAAATAGGAACTTAGCGTTCAGTGCAATTGGCCACAAACCCTTGAAAAACTTCTGCGATGGTCCTCATTTGTAATTTGCCAGTAATTTCTCACCTTTAAAAATGTTAGCAATATGAATAATGATGACAATTCAGATGCAAAATGAAAATATTTTGGGCCTTCTAATGAGGATACTTTTTGACCACAAGACCAGTGGCTTTGGAAGTTTGTTCACTACTTTTCAGTGTTTATTTTTGTAGCTATCTACTACCACAGCTATCCAGAATGCATTCCTGTTAGTCCTGGATCAGTTATTCAAATAAAGGGCTGTAGTCTGGTGGATTCTTCTGCTGTCCACATGGCTCCAGTAATAGCTCCCCACCTGAGGATGTGATGATTTCTTCCTAGAAAGATAAAAGCAATTAAAATATCATTCATAGATGTCTAAGCCTTTCCCTGTCTTCTAAGAAAAGCAACTGATAGCAATAAAGACCATCACTCCATTGTAATTGGTAACCAATTACGAATAAAGCTTGATAAAATAAGTACAGACTAGCAAAGGGATCCTCCCAACTATTCATTTTCTTCATGATTGTTTATCTCGTACTTAATGCCAGTAGTAACTCGTGCTAGTATCAAATAGTGAAATCAAACAGTTGGCATACAAAAAAGGCTGTGATTTGTATTACCTGTAAGTTGCTGCGCTACTTAAGAAAAACAGCTACAGATGCCCATAAAGGATGTTCTGAAGGGTTAATTTAACAGACATATGCCAGTCCTACTATGCTACTTCCATAATCATTGCAATGAAAGAAGCTTCCCCAGGCAGATTGAGCAAGAGCTCAATGTTGAGTGCTCACACACAACAGTAACAGCTTTCTGACTGATTACAGAGAGGTGAAACATATTAACCTTGCTAGGGTAAAGACAGTCTTTACAAATAGCACCTATGCTCGTTAATTAAATACCCACATGCCAAGTCTGTCATTCCAGTAATTGATTACCAAGATGAATACAAAAAAACTTACTGGAAAAGTAGAGAACTTGGTCTTTGCACTTATTCCTAGCATAATGATAGTTCATTTTTATTTTTGTAGAAGTTTAAGATTTATAGATGCACCAAAATGAGCCATAATCCAGAATTATATTGACTAAAATAGCAATCCTTCATCTGAAAGTTTAGATCCAAGTTATGGAGATATATATATAAAAGCCTAACATTTCCAAAACTTATCTGGTTTCTATTGAAAATCAATGGAAATTTGGTGCCTGATTTCCTCAGAACACATGCAGGCTCCCAGTCGTGGTTCCTTCTCAATCACTACATCAGGCTATAAGTTCAGAAAGTTACTACTCAAATTAAACGCTTTTGAGAAGGTTATGAGGAAGTAAATACAAAGATTTAGCAACGATTTTGAATATGTTATTGCTGCTTTACACACAGTATTTAAACACAAATAGTAATAAGAGAAAATGCACACTCACGCCCTCTTCTGTAAGAAATTTGCTCTTCCAGCTAATGGTTACCACCCCCTCGTATCTGTCAACTGAGTTGCTTGAGTGACCTCCTCTTAATTTTTTTTAAATCAAAATGAAGTCGTTTGGGATGAATAAGCATAAGCAACTAAAAAAAGTAGTTACGCCAGTTATGCCAGCCCTGCTAATTTTGACTGAAAGTGAAAAGGACCCTCAAAGAGAAGTCCATGCAACTTTTGGGGTGGGGAAGTATATTCTTGCCAAAAATAGTCCTGAGGAAGCAGCAACTTTTCCAAACAATATAGCAATAGCCGCAAGAGAAAGTGTGCCTGCAGTGCAGCCATTTACATAAAGATCGCGTAGTTGGTTACCAGAAGGCTTTGGGACACTTCACAGTGTACTTCACCAGAAAGGGCAGGCAGAAAAGCTTCAAAGAAAACCATGTGAGAGACAGGATAAGATGCCTCTTGAAGTGATTGCCAAAGAGACCAGTTTTAATATAGCTATTAAGCTAGACAGTTAAAAGAGAATTGTGTGGTGACATTAAAGGTGAACCAGTTTCTCTGATAGGCTTACTACAGGGGGAGCTATTACCTGTTATCAGGGGACACCTAAGTAATTTTTTTTTTTTTAAATGTCAGGAGCTAAAAGCCATTCTGCTTCTGACAAGTGCCCTACTGCTGTCTGTAAATAGATGTGTTTCTAGTACAGTGATTGCTCAGGATGAGTTGTGATGAAAATATAGGAACATAGCCGAAGCAGAGATGGTTGGAATTGGTTGTCACCATCACCCCTCTCCAGGAGCATAGGGGATACTACTTTAGCCAGAGCTCCTACATCCAATGCCTGATAATCTGCATTTGAGGTGGTGTATGTGTGCTTTTGTTTCCCTGGTTAGACTCTCTTCAGTTGTACTGGGTCTGGCTGGGATGGAGTTAACTTTCTTCACAGCAGGCTGTATGGTGGTGTGTTTTGAATTTGTGACTAAAACAGTGTTGATAACACACTAATGTTTTGGCT
>VYZW01003296.1:3582-14627 GCA_013401315.1 Balaeniceps rex | reverse complement strand
CACCCTCCTCTCAGGCAGTTGTAGAGGGCGATGAGGTCTCCCCTCAGCCTCCTCTTCTCCAGGCTGAACAACCCCAGGTCCCTCAGCCGCTCCTCACAGCACTTGTGCTCCAGACCCTTCCCCAGCTTCGTTGCCCTTCTCTGGACACGCTCCAGCACCTCCATGTCCTTCTTGGAGTGAGGGGCCCAGAACTGAACACAGCACTCGAGGTGCGGCCTCACCAGTGCCCAGCACAGGGGCACCATCACTGCCCTGCTCCTGCTGGCCACACTATTCCTGATACAAGCCAGGATGCCGTTGGCCTTCTTGGCCACCTGGGCACGCTGCTGGCTCATGTTCAGTCGGCTGTCGACCAACACCCCCAGGTCCCTCTCTGCCCAGCAGCTTTCCAGCCACTCATCCCCAAGCCTGCAGCGTTGCATGGGGTTGTTGTGGCCCAAGCGCAGGACCCGGCACTTGGCCTTGTGGAACCTCATCCAGTTGGTCACAGCCATCAACCCAGCCTGGCCAGGTCCCTCTGCAGAGCCTTCCGACCCTCCAGCAGATCGACGCTTGGGTGGGCACCGAGCCACGGCAGGAGGTGGTCCCATGCTGCCATCGCCCCATCCCACCCTGTCCCCCTCCATGTCCCACCCTGGGGACAGGGACCCACCAGGCATCAGGCACCCAAGAGCCCACAGGAAGGTGGGGGGCAGCAGCCGTGGGGGGCTGTTTCCTAAATAATTGGAAAAACGTAACATACGCGTCTATTTTGGCTGCACAAAGCAAGCAGCAAAAATAACCAGTTCTGGGCAAAGCCCTGGGAACAGCCACCAGGAACAGCCACCGCCGGTGGCACGGGAGCAGAGACCAATTTTCCCAGCATAAGCTGAACGCGTTCGGCTGCCGCTTCTGGTCTCTAAAAGCCAAGACGTTTCCAAGACAGCGCCTTCAAATGTCATTTATCCACTGCCATGATGAAAACCAGAGCCCTTTTGGCGCTGGAGCGGGGTCCGTCTCCATCACGCTCAGCAAAAGCCATTTTGGGGAGGGAGCGGCGTGCTCCCCAATGCTGCAAAGCTCCGGACGCGCCTGCGAACCCTCCCTGCGGCAGAGCCCGGGGCACGGCCAGGATCCGGCCCGGCCGAGAGGGCGATGCCCTCCCCGGGACGCACGGTGCCCACCGCTCGACGACCGCCGCAAACCCCCCCTGCTGCGGGCAGGGCTCAGCCAGGCACCCTCTGCCTCCCACGCACACGCGTGCGGCCCACGCCAAGCTGGACCTCAACGGCCACGTAAACACGTACCTATACACATATGTAATGCACACGCACATACGTGTCCGCCTGTGCACACGGACACCAAACGCACGCCACATGCTTGCGCGTTCCTGTCCACCAGCGGCTCCGAGGCATCGCTGCGACACAGAAACAGCCACGTGCGGCTTCGGGGATTTTAAGGCCATGGAAAGACGCTTGGGATCGGCCCTACAGAGCCTTCCCTCCGTCGGGGAGAGGATGAGGGTCTCCTCCTGCCTCCGATGAGCACGGTGGGGTGCGGTGCGCACCCCAAACCTGTCCAGAAGGAAGAGATGCGCAGTGAAACGCGGCCTCGGCACAGACCCACGCGGCACCGGCACGCTGAGCCGGGCAGGGGTGGCTGCCAGCACCGGGCCGGTCCCGCTCTGCCATCAGGGCTGGCAGCACCGAGGGCAGCAGGCAGCTGCCCCCCTTCCCCGAAGAGGCACGTGAGGTGCCGGGGCGCCCGCGGCACGCTGCACGGCACGGGTGGGAAAAATAATAACAACCACCCACAGATCGGCAATTGCTAAGCAATTCGCTGCCGTTTTTAGGGCGATAACCCATCATCCGCCCGGTACCGGCAACTGACTCAGAGCCAAAAGGCGGTTCTGGATTGCTCTGCTGTACGCGGCGCCGGAGCAACCCCGGTGCTCTCCGAGGGGTTTATTTCTTGGGAGAAAAGGGTCTCCAACGCAGAGGCTGGGACGGAGGGGCCGGCTTCGTGCCGTGTCAAGTGGCCACAACAAAGCGGCTCAGGGCAGAGGACAGGCGACCTGCACCTCCGAGTCACCACCAAGGTGCCCACTCGCACCCGGACCCCGCTGCCGCGAAAGCCCACGGCACCAAAGCCTCCGCTGCCGGCACTCAGCCCGGCTGCGTGGGGTGAGGAGCCGTGGGATGGGGCAGGCAGCGCACGCTCGGGCCTGCAAACCTGCCGGCATGAAATACAAGGTGTCGCTTGCTGTCCCCACTGCCGTCACCGGCCCCCGGCATGGTTTGGGAGCCACCCTCAAACCTGAACCCACGCCAACACCCTCCCACGGCCACAGGCACGTGGCTGGAGGGCAGCGAGGAGAAGCCACAGCACCGCTGGCTCGCAGGGTGAGACCCAGCTCAGCCCCGTCCCCCCCAAACGGGGCGGAGGAGACAGCCCCACGTCCCCCTCCCCTGCCCAGGGCGCAGCGGGGCCAGCACGTCCCCAGCCCGCCCTGCCGGGACGGGGCTCCACTGCTCAGGATCCCACCAGACCCCCATTTCCAGAGGGGGTCTGCGTCCCACCCCAGCCTGTCGGACCTGGCCCGACAGCCCCGCCAACGCTGCCCGGATCAGGCAGCGGCAACACGGGCCGGGGGCCCCCCCACACCAGCCCCGAACCTGCCCCCATCGCCGGCAGAGGCTGGATGCAGCCGCAGGAATCGGGTGCTGAATGGGTGAATCCGGAGCAAAGCACCCATGTTTATTCCTGTGCCCTCAGGAGCATCACAGCCACCCACGGGGAAGGACCCGGGTTCTCAGGGTGCTCCCAGCCCCCCCCGGGTACGCCAGGGAGCTTGTGGGGCCAAAAACACCCCCAAATCTGAGAACCATAATGGAGACGGAGCGACGTCTGGAAGGGCAGCGATGGAAACCTCCTCAGAGCGGGCAGAGCCACGGGCAGCAGGAGCCACGGGCAGCAGGAGCCACGGGCAGCAGGAGCCCCACAGCTCAGGGGGGCACAAGGGGCAGCACTGGGGGGCCCACCCACCCCACAGAGCCCCCAGGACGGACCCAGCCCCGCTGCCGGGTGCGGGGACAGGCCAGGGTGGCACCGGTACCCCCCTCGTCCCCCAGGTCCCGGCTCCCACCTTGACGAGGAAGCTGCCGTCCTTCTCCTGCGTCACCATCACGGCCGAGTCGTGGAGCTTCTCGTCGAAGTGCACGTGGCCGTGGGCCCCCTCGGCGGGCTGGCTGGGGGCGAAGCGCACGCCCCCCCCCTTCGCCTTGCTGCCTGCGCGGGGAGGAGAGGACAGAGCCGGCGTCACTCCCTGCCTGCCGGGGAAGCACCCCCAGCTCCGTGTCCCCAGCTCCGCATCCCCCCGCAGTCCCCGGGGACAGACGGAGGCCGGAGCATCGTCGGACATGGAGCGGCTCCCCCAGTTTCCCCCGCTCTCATTTCAGAACCGCCCCGTGCCACGGGCTGAGGAGGGGGCACATGGCCACCCACCGGTGACCAGTGGCCACAGAAAGCTCACCCTCCGAGCAGGGGGGAGCGCATGGGCCTGCCCCCAGCCGATGCCCAGGGGCTGCGAGGGTCCCGTCCATCCCCCAGGCTCGGCAGTATTTGCTCGCTCCCATCCTGGAGCGGGACGAGCCCCCCGTGGGCTGTGCCGGGGAGGGGACGCAGGTGGGACAAGGACGGGGGGAAGGACAGCTTCCCCGGGGAAGGGCCCCACACGCCCCAGGGTGCTGGGCAGGGCTCTCCGGGGCTGCGAAGCTGGCCAGAATGTTGGGGAGCAAACCCCACGGTGCCCCGGGGAAACCCAAAAATGCCACGGCCCTGCGGGGACAGGCACCTGCCTGGGGACACCGCGGTCCCCACGGCCAGCAGGAGCCTGCACAAAGACACAAACGCCGTGGGCCCTTCACTTGCACCTTTGCAAAAGGCTTTCTGTGAGCTTCCAAGAAAAAAGAGCCTCTCCTCCTCCTCCTCGGTACACCCCAAGAAACCCCTGGTCCGACCGCCGACTGCATCCATCTGGCAGCAGCCGGGAGCAGATTGCCGCCTCCTTAAAGAAAAGGCTCTTTGTGCCTCGGCAGGCTGGAAACGCCGGAGATTTAATAACTCGGCATTGTTCAGCCGGAAAAGCTCAGCAGAAATCCCTTCCCCGCACGCAGGGGAGAACAAGAGAGTCGGGCGCTTGCGGAGCGATGCAGCTGCACGTGGCTGCGGTGGGGAAGGGGACGCAGATGGGGCCCTCCCCGCCGAAACGCGGGCAGCCCCCGGCCCCCCGTGAGGGGGCACAGCCACCCTCAGCCCCACAGAGCCCCTGTGGGTGCCAGAGGACAGGACGAGCCCAGGGACCGGCGCGGATGCCGTACGCTGGCTGGGAGACGCGGCAACGGGCGAGGTCCCAGCCCGTGGTTGCCACCGGGCAACCTGATGCCAGCACCGGGCTCGGAGGAGCTGAGCCCCGACGCCTGCCAGGAGACGGGCAGGGAGAATCCCAAACACGCGTCTGCGTCACGTGGCGCCTGGAGGCAGCGCAGCCGGAGCCCGGGGAGCCGGGTGGCCCCCGGGGACGAGCGTTTCTGGGGGGCACCGAGCCACCGGGCAGCCGCGGTGCTTGGCGAGCCCCCCGGCACGGTGTGACCGGAGACAAGGCGGTCGGAGTGAGGCGAAGGCGGCAGCCGGGGGTGGATGCTGGGCACCACGGGCAGCTGTCCCGGCAACCGGCTGTCCGGGGAACCGGGTCACCCGCCGGCACGCACCCGGTGACCTTGAGAGGCTGCACCGTGGCGCAGTGCCCCCGTCCCAGCTCAGGAGGGGCCGACAGGGACGGTCCTCGCCCTGGCAGGAGGGGACAGCCCTGAGCAGAGCCCAGACGGGTGACGGTGGCACCTCCGCAGCCCTGGGCGCGTGGGGCAGGGGCACCCACCCACCCACGCAGGACCTGCCGTGAGTCAGCCAGCACAGAAATCTCGTTAGGGGCAAAACGTGCGTCCTGCCCACACCCAGCAGCGAGGGGAGGTACAGGCAGAGGTACAGGCAGAGGTACAGGCAGAAAATCACCCAGAGCTGGTGTGTTTTATCTCGCGTCCCCAGGTCCCACCACAGTCGTGGAAGGAGGGTCACCAGGACCTGCCAGACCCCGCACGCTCGGCATGCCAGCAGCCAGCCCAGTGCCGTGCTCCCCGGGCATGCGGGGGGTGGGTTTGGGGGTCCGACCTGCGCCTGCCGCGGGGGGCACGGCGGGGGACGCCTGCCTTGCACGTGTCAGCAGCGACCGCAAGCCCTGGGAGCGGATGCCACCATCAGAGCCACCATGTCCTCTCAAAATGAGGGTGCCCAGGCCCCAGCGTCCCCAGGGAGGCCGGGCTGGAGCGGGAAGCACGGGGGGCTCAGGGCTCCCCCCACCCCAGTGACCCCCAGCCCCTCTCCCCCACGCTGCCAGGAATCAGGCAGCCCAGAGCAGGCAACCTGCCTGTCCTTTGGCATCGCCACCGAGGGACCGCTCGCCCAGCCCGTGTCCCACCGGGGAGCCGGAGGAGGCTTCACCCCGGGATGCAGCCGTCCCGCGGCCCCGCTCGCTGGCAGCGGGGAAAGAGCCGTGGAGGCCGGAGCCGCGACCGGGAGCACAAAGGGAGACGAAATCACGCCCAGCAGCGGCACAAAGAGCCTCTTCGGTCTTTGTCTCGGCGCGGCGGAGAGCCGGGCGCTGCCGCCGCAGGGCACCTCACGCCAGTGGCCTCTCGGGGTCCCCTCCCAGCACCGACAAAGCGCCCGGCTTCCCGAGCCCGGCACTGCCGGAGCCTCTCGGAGAGGCAGCCGGGGTCTGGGAGAGGTCAGGAGCACCCGGCACCCATCGCCTCCCACAGCAGCCTTGCCTGGGGCGGGGAGCGCCGGGGGTTGTGCCGATCACCGGAGGGGGGACCGTGGCTGAGCGGTGCTGGCAGCACCCCACCGGAGCCCCCACCCCGCCGCAAGCCCCCTCAGTGGGTGCTCGCTCGCAACTCGCAGTGGAAAAACATCAGCAATGTCCCCCCCGGTCCCCCGTAGCCTCCGACCTGCTCGGCCGCTCCCCGGGCATGGAGCGGGCAGCTCCAGGCAGCTCTGGCTGCGGGCAGAGGGACCCCCGGGTAGGGCCGCGGGCAGAGGGGCCCCGCCGGGAAGGAGCATCAAACTCAGAGACGGGCCCGGGTCAGCATAGGCAGCCTGGGAGGGGGCAAGGGGCAGGCAGGCAGGAGGGGGACGCCGGGGACTCACCCTTGCTCGCCGTAGCCATGCGTCCCCGCAGCGGTCGGTCGTCCTTGCGCGAAACTTCAAAGGCACGGGCAGGAGGCCATCCTGCGGGGCCGCACCGCTCCTGAGCACCAGAGCTGGGGAGGGAACGGGCAGGGTTAGGCAGGGGCAGGCAGAGCCGGGGAGGGCAGCCGCCGGCCAGGTACCGGAGCCAGCCGAGCACCGTGGACACGACGGCACTGCACGGCTGCGACTCCGGCGCTGCTCCGGCACAGACCTGCCGGGGAGGAGCCTGCCTGCAGCTCAGGGGCGTCAGGCAGCGGCTTTGGGCAGCGGCAGGCAGCACGCCAGGGCCTGTGCCCAGCCCTACGTGAGGCGTGATGGGCGCAGGCAGGGCAGGAGCAGCGGCAGGACAGGCAGCCCCTCTGCCCGCTCCACCACGAGCCCGCGGCGTGACCCAGCCGGCTCCGGCTCCTGCTCTGCCGGCTCTCGGGGATGCAGCCAGCCCCTGCCTGGGAAAGGGAGGATTTGCACCCCGGCACAGCGGCCAGGACACGACCGTCGCGTCTCCCCACCATCAGCGCCAAGCAGAGCGTGCCCCTGCCTCAGTTTCCCCATTCCCCCCTGCAAAGGCAGCCGTCACACCGAGCCCCGAGCTGGGGAAGCCTTACAGGCTGCCAGCAACAGCGTGGACCCCAAACCTGGACCCCCCCAAACCCCTTTCCCCGGGCCTGCCAGCGCAGCTCCCACGGGAAGAGCTGCTACCTCCGGCCTGGCTGACGCTGCGTCCCCATGGCTGCGCTCCCCCAGCAGCCCACAGGATAATGGGGGGCCCCCACCAGCACCCCCAGCCCCAGAGCGGGCTCTGCCCCTGCACCAAGGCAGGGGGAGCCACCGGGGCCGGGCTGGGGGTGATGGAGCTCACACCCCCCACTTCCCAGCCAGGGGTTCGGGATCCGACACCCCAAAGACCCCCTTGATGGAAGCTGAGGCTCAAACCTCCTCCCTGGGGCTCCCCCAGCCCCGCTGCCCCACGGGAGGCCATGGGAGCCCAAACACGGGCTGGTAGCACCGCCGGGCACCCAGTCCCACCGCCGGGCACCCGAGGAATCCGGCAGCAGGAGGCAGGTGCCCGAAACGGCTCCGTCAGCATCCCGGCCTGCTGAGCACAGGGAAATTCATGGAAAAAGCATCAACGGCGTCAGCCTTGGGGGAAAATAAGATAAAAAAAGCCGAGCTGTAAGGGCGGGGAGCCTCTCCAGCGGCCAGGGGAGCGGCAGACCCTCGCCCCGGCCCCCACGCCCCATGGTGCTGCTGCCCAAAGATGAGATGATCCAGCCTGGAAAAGAGTCGGGAAGGAAAAACCCCAGGATTTGGGTTTTTCTCTGGAAAGATGTGCCAGGGACACAGAAACGCATCCATGGGCAGCATGGGGCGGGAGGGGACCCCGGGAGGGGACACGGCTCCACGGGAGGGTTGGGGGGCACAGGGCCAGCGCCCCAGAGCAGGGGGCAAAGCGTGGGGCCGGTGACGGGGGGCTTGGGGAGCAGGGTGGGCACCGCGCCGGGGCTTGCAGTGGGGCTGAACGCAGGGCCCACGGGCTCCCCGTGCCCTCGGGGTGGCTGCCAAGACCCCCCCGCCGCAGCCCCGGGGTGGTGGGCACCCAATGGACCCCACCGACAGGCCCACGCCGGCGGCCCCCCCCACCCCCGGCACCCCGGGGTGCGGGTCCCCGGCGCTCAGCCCCTTCCCGGGGGCTCCCCGGCACCCGCGGCCCGGGCTGAGCGGCAGTAAGGAGGTGGCAGCGCTGACGCACGCCTCCCCGTGTCCCCAATCTGCCTCCGCCATCACCCGCGCGGCCCCGGTCCCCGTCACGCGTGGGTGTGGGTATCCCCCACCCACACCGGCTCAGCCCCCGGCGCTGCAAGAGGGGACGCGGGGATGGGCCCCTGGCCCCGGTGCTCCCCTCTCCGCAACGGGCCAGCGACCGGCCCGGGCCAGCCTCCTGCCCCAGCGCACCGGGGAGCGCACCGGGGAGCCCACCGGGGACCGCGGAGCCCACCGGGGCGGTTATGGGGCAATGCGGGGAGGGGGACCCCGCCGCCCCAGGAAGGGGAAAGCCCGGAGGGTCCCTCCCCAGCCCCGCTACCCCCGTCCGCCCGTCCGCCCCTCACTCACCCCGGCCGGTGCGCCCCGGACACCGCCGCGCTCCCCGCTTCCCACTACCGGGACACGCCCCCGCTCCGTCCCATTGGCCCAGACACCCCCTCCGCCGTTCCCATTGGTCCGCCCCCTCGGCGGTCACGCCTCTCCGCCACGCCCATCGGCTGCGGCTCCTGTGGCGCCGCTTCCCGAGCGGCCCCGCGGGGCAGGGTCGTCTCCAAGGGGCGGGACTGTCGCTAGGGGGCGTGGCGAAGGGCTGGGGCAGCCAATAGGGGGCGGGCGCGCACGGCTGTGGGGAGCCACGTGTGGGCGGCGGGGTGCGCAGCGCCGGGGGCGGGGGGGCACGCGCCCGGTGTCCCCCCCCGCCATCCCCGGGCGATGCCGTTGCCATGGCAACCTGACATCGCCCGACGATTTGTGCTGCTCGGACCCCGAGCTCCGAGCCCGGCCGAGCTGCGACAGCGCGGCGACACCTGGGGTCGGGCCGGAGCCTCCGCCCGCGTTCGGAGGCGGAAAAGCGGGGGAAACGGCTGGGAAATCCGGTGCCCAAGGCCCGGCCTTCAGGTTATTTGAAAAAAAAACACAAAAACCAGCAAAACTCACGGCCAAAAGGGGTTTAGGCAGCTCTGTCCCCTGGGAGCGGTGCCGGGGCCATGCCTGTGCCGGCTGTGGAAGGGGCGACGCTTTGGTGTGCTGGGGCCGGATCCTGCCCGGCTCCATCTCCTCCACGGCACGGCCGCACCAGCTCGGCGCTGCCGCCATCACCCCCGGGAGATTCCTGGTTCTCCGGGGCCGTGGGCGAGGCTGGAGGGCGGCTGGGCATGGAGCTGGGGCCCTGGAATGGCGGCTGGGCAGGGCTGGCTCATCCCATCACATCCCACCCCATCCCATCATATCCCCATCGCATCCCGTCCCGTCCCATCGCATCCCATCCCATCCCATCCCATCCCATCCCATCCCATCCCATCCCATCTCCTGGAGACAGCCCGAGGCTCCGGACAGCCAGTGCCCATCACTCCTGGCAGGCCTGGGAGCTCGGCCGTCCCTGTCGGAGCCCGCACATCCCGTCACCGGTGGGACAGAGCACGTGGAAGGGCCACGTCTCACCGAGGGGTTGGCGTGGCACCGGCGGGGATGGAGGGAGCCGGCTGTCAGGGGCGCCGAGGGTGGGAAAGGCGGCTGGGACACGTCCCTGCCGGGAAAACGCCGCCGGTTCCCTTCCAAAGAGCACGTCCGCCCGCCTGGGAATGATGTGGGGGGAGGCAGCGGCCCCCCTGTGCAGGCAAGAGCCGTGTCCGTGGGGGAGCAGGGTCAGGGCTCGCTCAGCCCCGGCGGGCGGCACGGCGAGCAGGCAGGGCTGGATGTCACAGGCAGTGCCGGCGGGACGGCAGGGACAGGGGACACGGCACACCCTGGGGGCTAATCTGCCCCCCCCACGCTTCCCACAGCCCCCCGGCTTCGGCTGCGGCCTCCAGATGCCAGAACGCTTAAAACACCAGGGCTTCGTTCCCAGGGAGCTGCTGGAGCCCCAGCTGTGTCCTCGCCTCCGGCACGCGTGACACCACGCACAGCTCGGTCCCTCTGCCAGGACACACTGCACACCCACGCGTTGGAAAAAACAACTCGGTTTTTACCCTAAAAAGGCCGCAGGTGACCCCGGTGCAGTGAAGGTCGTGCCCAGAGCCACCCCCAGGCATCTCCCCACCGCTAGGGACATCCCGAGCGGAGGAGCAGGGGGTACCACCGGGGTACCCCCACCCCACGGCCGGGCTGCCCACACGGTGGGTGCGTGGCAGTGCCGGGCCAAGACCCCGGGGGCTGCCGCCCAGCCACACCAGGAGCGGGTCTGTGCGCCAAGGCACGGATTTTCTCAGAGATTAAGAAAACAAACAGCTTTGGGTAAGGGATTAAATCCCAGCCTCCGCCACCGCACGTCTCCCCGGCCCGGGCAGCCGAGCGGCGTCCCCACGCTGCCGACCGCCCTCCGACGCCGGACCAGCTGGGAGATCAATGCCCCCCGGCTGGGGCAGGCGGGACCCCCGCAGCGACTCAGCCTTGGAGGGAGGTCTCCGAGCGATGACCCGGCTTTTTAATTACCAACGTGCAAGGCAAAGGAAGGAGGGAGTGCTGCTGTCGTCGGGCGCTGGCCGGAGGACTGAGCAGAGCCCACGCCGTAGCGATGCCACTGCTGCGCTGCCCGCCGGTGGGCACGAGGAGGGGTCCCAGAGGTGGGCACGGGGTCCCTGCTTCTGCATCTGCATTCACCACCTCCGGCTTTTGTCCTTGAGAGTCTGCCCTGGCAACTGGGGCAACTGGGAGGCACTGGGACAGCTCTTCTGGCTCAGCAGGAGCACCCATGGGTGGGAGAGGTGGGGCAGGCGGTGGGGGGTAGCCCCGGGCGAGGGGCTGCCAGGCGGGCGAGGGTCCGCTCACCGCTGTTGGCGCTGGGCTTCCTGCAGACGCCGGCTGAGGTCGTCTATCCGCACGTTCTTGAGGTGCAGCAGCTGCTCCAGCCTCCCCACCTTCAGCTGCAGGATCTGAGCGAGACCCCGACCCCCCCGCAGCTTGGTTTCGGGGGGTGGGAGGCACCATCCATCCACCCCAGGCAGGCTCTGCGGGGGGCCGGGGCCTGCCTGGCAGCCAGCAGCGGGGACGGGGGGCAT
>VYZW01003295.1:122973-152460 GCA_013401315.1 Balaeniceps rex | reverse complement strand
TGCTTAGTTGCCGAGTGGGGCTAAACCACGACACAAATGTAAGCAAGAGCTCTGGAGGGTTGGGTTTTTTTCACATAATAATATTGGTAGTTACGATATCTCTCCTCTCCTTTCCTTTTTTTCTTCTTTTCCAAACCTTTTCTTCATGGGATTTCATTTGCAGCACATATACGTGCATACAACTCATTTGTCTTGAGTGCAGTCTTAAGTATTTCTGTTTGTGATATTGGTGATAAGTGATTTTTTTCCTATCTTGCAGAACGGGAAACATCTGAGTTCCTTTTCTAACCCTGGCCACTATATGTACACCCTCTTCTTATACTCTCCCCAAAGCATCCCCTGCAGCCATCGCTGGATATTGGCCCTGTGGTCCAGCCCAGCGTGACTGTTCTTATATTCCTGCCTCCTCATACCAAGTGTTCTTCTGGGAGTGGATATGGCAGCTTTCTAAATGTTCCCAGCCTGTGCCTGTGTGCTCTTTCTGCCCGTTAGAAAGGGTCAGCTTGACTCTCACTGGCCTGGATATGTACAAGCCAACAGGATTAGCTAGAACAAGACTTTTAAAAAATGCAGTCATATTTTATTCATTGCAAGAGGGAGATACAGCACCACAACAGGTACCCAGCAATGTGCTGGAATTTGAGGTTTTTAAAATTCATCTAGACAAAGCTATGTCTGACCTGATCTAGTGATGGCAACAGTCCTGTTTTCACCAGGCAGTTCCCACCAACATCCCCCGCAGTGGTGTTCCCACAATTTCAAACAGAACATTTAAAGGAAAAGGGCAGCCCTGAAGTGGCTTTCAATCACTCTGATAGATCCCATCAAACAGATTCAAACTCTCCAGTTGAGTTTACCCCCTTTATTAACTCCTGCAGTTTGCAACAAAGGCACCGTCTGTCCAGCTCATTTAGACTAGAGATGTTGGGGAGAGGTTCTTAGCAGACCCCTTAATGTCAGTGCTTGAATGTCTCATGGGCTTCTCACATTGGGCAAGATCAAGTTTGGGGGTTTTTTAAATAAAGAATAAAGCAAAACAAAACAGAACCTGAACTGTCAGATAGTATGCAGGTTGGCAAATACAGAATAATGAACCAATTCATAGATTCTTACACAATACATGGGTTGGTACAAAATAAACATGTAAAAAACAGGTAAAATGCTTAAAAGCAAAATAAGGCTGCAAGCTACGTCTCCTTTTTAAATGTATTCCTCTAGGGAAGTCAGTACTCACTGTAATGTAGAGTGTTTGTTTAATATTGGATTTTTTTTTCTCCAAGAATAGTGAAAGTTTTTTTTAACTGAGCAAGCAAAGGTGCACTTGGAAACAAGCTAAGAGAGAAGGCAGCTTACCTACTAATGCCACAATGAAAGTCCCCCACTCTGATGTATGTGGATGAAATCTCCACATGCTTGATTTCTAGGCCGCCTTTGACAAATATGGCCAGCAGGAAAGAGGGAGAGAAAAAAGAGGAGGAAGAGCTTAAGGGAAAAAAAAAAATAGAGTAAGTCTGTGCAGCTTGTTTTACTTCCCTGGCGAAATAACCATTTGTTTCCAAATAGCCCCATGGCTCCCAATAGCCCTGACTGGCTATTACGGCACTGTTCTGGCAAGTTGCTAATGGCTTTGCATTTTCTATTATTGCCAGCAAGAGCAGCTGGAATTCATTAAGAATTATACGAATAGTCTCCGTGCTTCAAACTAGATTGGGGAATACACTCAGAAGTGATCAGTGACTTCAGACTTCTGTTAATTCTATGGTAGCCCATCATAATTATTGAAGGATTCAATAAACAAAAAAAAACTTGGTAAGTTGTGGAAAGCTGTATGTATGTGTAATAAAGTGCCATGTAAATGTAACAGAGAATATCAGTTACATTACAAGAGTTATTATTTTGTAACTGTTGTATTTAAAAGTTCTACCAAGAGCAAAAATAAACTAAAAAGATAACATTTGCAATAGCTATAAACTAAAAAAACCTGTTCCCTTAAATTAAAATCAAATGTTTGTACCCATTCACATACTTTTAACTCACCATAAAGACCTAAGAGTGGCAATATTCACTATATAAGAGCTTCTAGAGGAATAAGAGAATCACCAGACCCAATCCTTTTTCTGAAGTGCGAAGAATGCATGCTGAAAACCCAGAGGACAGCTCAGGAGGCTGCTTGCAGAGAGATTAGGTACCACATAAATACATTACATTGACTCAAACACAGGGATGGAAGTAGAAAATGTGGCCATTTAGGGTTTTTTTTTCTTCTATTACTTCTCAGCATCTAATATGTTTTTAAAGAGACAGGAATGTACCGAAACATTTATTTCAGACTCTCATAGAATTTAAAGTCTTCACATGCAGCAGTCTTGACATCTTCCATGCATTTTTCCTTACCTGTGTGTATTACTTCTAACCAGATACTGAACTAGATACTCCTACTCCAAATGCATTAAATGCTACTTGAAATGAGGCTGGATCCCAGTGAGGACTACTAGACTATGGAATAATCTCCCAAAGGAGGTGGTGGAGGGTAAATTGCTTCAGAAACTGAAAACTAGACCAGACAAGATACTAGGAAATATAACCAAGAAAACAACCCCTACCACAGACACAGCATCAGGCCAACCTGTAATGGCTGATGGGGTATTCTGCAACTTGTAATCCTTGGCCATCCCCAGGAAAGCACCTGAAAAATATTGGACCTACTCACCTGGCCAAACATACAATTATGGGCTGACCTACTGACAGGCACTGGTCTTCTACGGAGGATGCAATTCACTTAACCAACCATTTTTCTTTCACCTGAACCTGGCAGAGAATGGTGTGTACACCACAGTAACAAATGACGTGAGGTGGTGAAAGCCAACACTGTGGAGAATGAAAACAGGCACAAAAGGTCACAGTGGTGTGATGCTTCTCCTGCCATCAATCCAGCCTCCTGCCACTGTCCCCCTCACCGAAAAGCCAGCTCCCGCTCCTTGCCTTCACTCCCTTTGGTGGTCCCACACCCTTCACTGCTATTGCACAGGATGGGGAGAGGGAACCGAGACCCACAATCTTCTAAGATGAAATTTCCGTAGAGTTACTACAGGAGAAGGCAGTGGTCTCAAAGCACTGGTGAGCGGCACTGGGCATGCTGCAGGATTGGGTCCCAAGAGAGCCAAACCTTAGGGAAAACGCCTGTTGAACTGAATGTGATCAGATAATGCCAGGGGCTTAAGCTGTGGCTGACTGAACTGAACAAAGCCTGGGAGGTGAGGACATGGCCATTACTACAATAAGTCTACGCGTTTTGATCTATACTATAAGGATGAGCATTATCAGCAGTAGCGATCAGGGCACATACATTCCCCTGGAGATTAATCACTGTTTGGAAAGAGCTGAGGGACAGAGGGCCTTAGGGCATTAACCCCAAATGGCCATTAATCCCCCAAAACGCTGTCTACCCAGGCCTTTACCACTATTAAAAGACAAAAAAAACACTGACAGGGAAAGGGACAGAAGGGGAAGGACTGCCTGAAAATCACTTATTTTCTTCTTCCTTCCTGTGGGACAGTTCAGATCTGTGTAACAAGTCACATCAATCAACTGTTTTGAGATATTGAACTTTACTGGGACAGAAACAATTCTCCCTTTTCCTCCTTCCCTCTCAATTAAGAATAAAAATAAATACAGTGCCTAAAAGAAAATGAGGCGGAGAGAGGGACTGTGATACAGTGCTGGGCTTTAAGCTGGTGTGTTTTATCTGTTAAAAGGCCACGTCGATCTGACTGCTGTGATCAGTTTTGGAAAATCAAAATAGAAAAAATGATCTTCGTACTAGGTGCAACTGACTCCCAAGATATCTGTATACACATAAAGTGAAATAATTAGACCTTGGATGAAAAATCTTGACAGTACAAAGAAAGACCATGATCTAATATCAGAACAAAGTTAACAGATGTCATTAAGTGAGACGATTAGCCGATGACGGAAGGTCGCACCCAGTTTACTTTTCACAGTTGACAGATCAAAGTTATTCGTTCAGTTTGAGCAAAGACTGAATACAGTTACCCTAGGAAAATCCTTTCACATAACATTAAGTCTCTCTCTGTCTTGTGTTTCTTAGACACGAATTGTCAGGAAAAATACCAGTGAAACAGTACAGAGCAAGGGCAACCAGCTCACATAGTGCTGAATGGAAATTCCCTTAGTGGTAGGTAAAAATAAATGTGTAATTGTATCCAGCGGCCTTTACACTCGTGTGAATCACATGCCTGAGATATTATGAACCTGACTCCACTGCGAGTTACGCAGCTGTGAATCGGGGGAAGCCATTACAACCGGTCCCGAGACGTATCGGCCCCCCAGGTCTCCTCTGATGCTGATTTTTCCAGACCACCGAGGGGCTCCCCTCGCCTGCATCCCCCTCCCTGCCCCAACCCCTACCCCGCTATCAGTGAAACACGATTATCCAGCACCAGGGCACGAGGCCAGGAAGGAGCATCCCCGTTGTGAGTGTGTGCAGGCTGGGCGGCACTGGGGGTCTTAGGTGACAGGGGAACAGGGCGGCACAGGGAGAAGCACAGCTGCCTTTCCGCTTGGCAAGCCCCAGCCCGGGGCCCATCCCAAGTTCTGGAGCCCCAGTGGGTCCCCTCAAGTCAGCTTCCACCAGCCTCAGCAGTGCTGTGCAGCATCACCAGTGTACCAGTGGTGGGAACACGCTGCTGCTCAGCTGGGCGTCATGGTCCCTCTGCCCAGATAGGCATCCAGCATGGCTAATGAATGCTGCAAATAGCAAGCAGGGCCATCATAATTTCTTTTTTATTATTAAATTTTTACATAGCATCTGTCCAGATTTTGGATAGTTGCTGTTATTGTTGGGTTTTGCTCGTGGTTTTTCTTGTTTGCTTTCCAGAACTAGGAGGAAAGGAAATATTTAAAACTCAGATTTTAAACCTGACCTCTTTTGTACCTTTTCTACTATAAAGTGATTAAAGTAATATCTATATAAAGCAATATATAAATTAATTAATTTTATATTGGATTTCACTTAGGAAGACGCTGAATTTATGCATTTGTAATCTTGAAATCTACAGTGAAAAACAAACCGGAGGAATCCTCAACTTCAGTAAATTCACTTTGCTCCAACTGTACATCCAACACTTGTCCATTTACTTAGCTACACCATCAAATAACACCCCATATAGAACTACACTTCTTTTCTTCCGCCCATTCAATCCACAGGCTGGTTTAGGCTGATTTAAAAACTATGAGCCTTTATCTCAATGCTGCCCATTTTGTGTCAAGCTTCCAATAATGCACGTCCCATCTAGGGAAAAATGAAGCTGCAGCCTCCAAATATGCCACAGAACAAGTATTAAAAATATGCTTGTACCATAATAAATAAAAGGAAAAATAGCACATTTATACTGTAATAAAAATATTCACAAATGCAGTGGAGTAGAGTTTCAATAGGCTGGAGTTCAAATATTCTACAAAACTCTATGTCAGCTAAAGTTACCATTTGAATGCAGAGAGCCTAACATTAAAGAATGTTTTAAAATGCAGAAAGACTATGCTGGCCACTGCCCTTTGCAAGCTGGGGAATTTGTTCCCTGCCAAACCTGCTGTGGGATGAGAATCAAGACATTCAGACCCTGCTGGGGAAGAATGATTGCTTCATTGTGTGAAGGTATTTCTGTTACATGTAGCACAATAGCAGGGTTCTTCATCAGAGAAGCGCACGGTGGATTATAAAACTCTTAACTCTGTGGTCATCAGGAATTTTAGCAGTATCAAAGTAAGAGGACCAAAGAAAGTGGTGCCTAACAGAGAAAAGAAAGGGAGGGCTTAACCTTTGTCCTGAGGGTGATAAAATAGCATCACATGGCTGAAAATCAGTCTAACTTCAGCCATGTGATGCAGTTGACACAGTTACTTTTGTGAAAGTTACAGGATGGCATCAGCAGTTAAAAGGTCATATTTGAAAGGACTTTCTAATTATACCATCAAAATACTGACTAGAAGACTCTGTGAGGTTTTATTATGTAGCTACAAGTCTGGGTATATGTGTTCCTCTTTGCATTAAACACCATTGTACATTCACAAAAGCAACAGGCAGACCACAGGAACTACAGCATGCAATTGAGACGTTTACTTGCGGTAAAGGTAACATAGCAAATCTTACATTTCATCGCACAAAGCCCATCTCCACCTGTCTCAGCACTTTTACAGTGCCAATTATAGCAGTATTTAGGTGGAATTATGAGTGGACTTAATTGGCAGAAGACAATTTCTAGAGGGATCACTGAAGACATGGACTGAATTCTCTGCTCTGTGTGTTGCTGTTGTTGAGAGAGTGTAAAAATGTGTTTGTGTGCTTTGGCTTTCTTTTGAGAGAAGACATGTTCCTCAAAGCAGCAGGAGCTATTTGTCACCGCTGCTGGTGCATGTTCAGACAACCATGTTTCAACTGGCTTTACCTGTGGAGTCCATAATTGTTCTTTATTTCCTCTTCCCAAGACTGTTCCGCTCTCATTCTCCTTCACGCAGTCCACCATGCACTGTCCTTCCTCTGCAGGTTTCATGACCATGCCTTCTTCTGTATCTTCTCCTACCCAACTAGCCAATCCATCTGTGTCTTTCTTGGTAAACCCATCTCCTCACCACTCACCCATGAGTGCTAACAAAGGTCTTCTCCTACGTCTTCTCTTGCAGTAACCTCAACCACTTGTAGACATGTGCCTTTTTCCTGAGAACCCTCTCTCTCCAGACTTTCTATCTCCCCTCGTATAACTCCCTGAATCCCTCTGGCTCAGACATTTCAGCCTGCTTGGCCTTCTGCTGCGGTCTGTGTGACCAGAACTCATTTCCTACACTTTCCTTCTGAAGTTTTCCTACTCTTCCACCATCACTGGCAACACCAAGAGGTTTTTTCACACCATACCCCACATCTTTAGAGCCACCCACTCTTAAGAAATAGATGATAAAGCTGTCATTCACCTCTTACAAAAAAATAGTGAGCTTCTTTTTAAACTGACCTCTCATGTTTATCACCGTAACTTGGACAGATCTGAAAATTTTCTCCATGGTTTTGCGATCATATTCCTCCACACTGAGTGATATAACGTCAGATGAGAGTTCAAGATCCAAGAGCATAAACTACCATAAGGATCTGTAAACCAGCACAACATAAATTTCTCACACATCTCTTAGACAATTTCCCCAAGTGTCTCTAAAGGGGAACAGGCAGACATCCCAAGATGAACAGCCTTAAGCACAGATTTTGCAAAAGAGTAGTTTGCCAACCTGGGAAGAGTATTGAACTTCAGCATCCCCCTTATCCCACAGTAACCTTCTGGAAAGCAGATGAGTGATTCCAGTAAAAACTTTTCCAGCTTGTCTGTACAAGTAAGAAGAAAAGACTGCGAGATAGGTCCAGATCGGTTTATTCTGCAAAATACCCTGAAAAAGCCCAGAAGCGTACAGAGGAGAGGAACTCCCTCATTTTGTTTTGCAATTATCCTTTGGTTCCCCAGAAATTTCAGATCTAATCAGTCACCTTATTAAGAATGAAAGAAGCCAAATTTACAGTCAGCCTTCTCCTGCTTACTTAAAAACGAGGTACAAAGTTGGGAGAGCAGTACAACCTTCCCACGCCTGTGACCAGACCTGGGGAAAGGATCCCATGCGCAGTTAACAGTGCAGTTCATTGCCTTGCCCCGCAGACAGCTGCTCTGTGGTGGCTATTAAGTAATTCCAGCAATGACAAGCAGCTCCTGAGCTACAGATGCTTTTCTGGACACACTGCTTGCTGGAGAGCGGCCATCAGCTATTAAACTGTTGTGCCACAGGCCACCCAGGCCTTGCTGGATGGTAACCATTTTCTGTCACTGCTGGCTCATCTCTCTGTCCTAGATCATTTGGATTTTAGCTGCGCATCGAGAGCATCCGCCCCAGCAATGCGCCCCTGCCCCGGCTCTCACCATCACAGCATGCACTGTCGTGCTTTTGGTACCTGAGCCATCCTGTTCACCTCTGAAGCCAGTATGTCTTACCACACAAATGTCCCTTCAGTCTATTTATAAAGCACATACTGGTAACATCACTCAACGTTGTTCCCATCACGAGATTTTATAACAGGAACAGGAAGCTAACCCCGAATCATTATTTCCAAACAAACATCATCTCTCCCCCGTTTTATTGCAAAGTCTGTTGTTTTCTGATGTTATTTTTAAGAGGAAGAGCATGCAATGCATCCCAAAACACATCGCTGTGTTCAAAAGAAAGAGAGGGAGTTACTAACCACAGCAGCGATTCAAAACTAATAAACACATCATTGTACCCAACATTTATGGAAAGGCTTCCTGTTGGAGGGAAAATCAATGGCCAGTTCAACACATACTCTTCTTTTCTTATTTTAAGGAAAAATTATATTCTCTTGGGTATTGAAAGTCACTGTTTATAGCCAGGTTCTAAATTCCTGAAACCTAAGATGTATTGTGGGAACTTTTAATATTAACTATATTTAGTGGGCATTTTATTGTCCATACAGGCAATGCTATAAAAAAAAATATTTCTTTCCTAAGCTATATATATGTGTGTGTATATGTGTGTGTGTGCTCTTGAAGAAATTCATATGGTCAGCAAAAAGGCTTTGGGTTTTATTTTTAAATGAATAGAAATGCTCACAAGATCTTACACTAAATGCAAAGGAAATCAGAAATGGACAAAGCATTTGTGAGTGCAAGCAGCCAAAACAGTTTGCAATCTGAGTACCAGCAGAATCGGTCATATACGTTATAACAAAGTTATTGTTAGTTTTTGCCCACACACCAAGAAAATGTTTCAAAGGCCTGTGTCTCTTCAGACTTCTAACTCAGGAAATAGTTAGGGGTTTTTTTCCATACAACAGAGCAAGCAGATATGTTCACATTTTAAATGAGGGGAACAAAAGCACAAGAACAAAAGCAACGTTTCTGTGTGAGCACGTGTTTCCCTCTGTGACAGTCTGCACTGAACAAAATAGCAGCCTGGTTCTGCAGGCACCAGAAGGTTGGGAACTGTAAAAGTGCAGCCTGCAGAAAGTGGAGATGACAGCTGCCCAGCAAAACCGCACACGAGGAGGTGAAGGGGGTATCTCCAGCCACCTCCACCAACACAGACACTGAAATATCTAGTTGAAATGCCTAGTCAAAATCCTAGGAGGTGAGCTGTGCTTTCCTTTTTTTCTCTCTTACCAGTAACCTGGGAAGTTAGCTACATGAAAGTAGCTCTCTTGCAGCCATCTCATGTAGTGTGAAGGGAACATGGAAGGAACAAATCCCACCTTAGGCTACAACCCTTTCAACAGCCCTTGCTACAAAAGCGGTCAACATGGATTTATCCCATTTATGCGGCACTCAGCATCAGCTGCTGGGGAGCAAAGAAACGTTTGCCAATAATCATTGCTTTCAACCAGTCTTCCTAGTACAGAGAGAGGTCTTATGAGTTGAGGACTGCAGAACTGGCATCACGCTAAACCTCAAAAGAGAATACCAATATTGAGCCTTTTTTGGGTTTTAGGTTTTTTTCTGAGCCTGAAATGTAGGTGTTATCTCTTTAAAAGAGGAGAGTGGCAAGCCATATCTCTAGTAAACTTTCCTACTTTGTGTAAACCCTCATGTTGTCTTATCTTACCAGGGGATCTATTGCACAACCATCACTCACAAAAGAGATCACAAGGTCATGCAAATCTTGTGATCTGTCTGTGGTGAAATTTCAACCAGCACACAATGAAAAGTCTCTTTGGTGCGATCACACTGACCTGATTTCTTACAGAGGTTTCAGCAAAGTTCTGTTCTGAAAGGACAGAAAAACATGCCTGCTGCTGCCACCATCACATAGACCTACTTAGGTCAATCTGGTGAGCCCTCCTCATCCAATCAGGCAACGACACAACCCAGTGTCTTACAGGTTGTACCATGTAGGAGGAGAAGCTGGTGTTGGGCTCGCTGGCTTTGATGCACTTCTCTACAACAAGGAAGAGCTGACTGCCAGGGGCAGGTCAGGGTGCATCAGAGAGACAGCTCTTCTTATGGGTCTTCAAGTTCTTTGACTCACCAGCTCATCCTGGAAGTCCTATCTCTTCTGCCATGGCCAGTTCAGGTGCAGCTCAGGCTGTGTTCATTTTTTCTTCTCCATGGTATAATACCATTTCTTACCTGTCCACACATAGGTATGCACCCAAAGAGCAGACTGCTGCAGCTCTTCTGCCACAGGCATTCTAACTGCTGAGTCTTGCAGCTGCCTTTGTCCTGGGGGGAAAAACCTGTCCTGCAGCTAACAGAAATGGAAGGCCAAAGTTAAATCTGTCTTTCATAACAAGATTTAATCCAATTTATAGCTGGACTTAATGTGAAACTGAAGAAGTGTTATGGCTTAGAAGGAATATCAGCAGCATCTCAGTCAGAACAGTCCTTGAGTATAAAGGTAAGTCTCCTGAGGGTGAGGTGTTTGATTCAGATGGACAAGCAGAGCTGGGTTTATTATCCAAACTCCTCGAGCTTGCAACACTGGGCTGGAAATCTCATGAAAACATGATTTATTGGAAGATTTCTAATACTTCCTGCTTCTGCCGGGGCTGGAAGTACCACAAGAACTACATTTCTGTGGTATTTTGGTATTTCTAGTTGTGGTCCCAGCTGGAATTGAGAAGGGAAGAGGCACACACACTTGGAAATGATATTTTTTTGGTCATCTGCCTTTTTTTGGAATCATGGGAAAGATTTCTTCTAGGTCCACTTTGTGGCAATATGTTTTGGGGAGGTATTCTCATTCTAGCAGAGTTCTAAATGCTACATAAAGTCATGACTTCTCAGTTACATAAAATTTGCACTTTAGGTTGGAATTTTATGAAAAATGCCTCTCTGGCTTACTGTTTTATATTAACTCTACATAGTTCTGTAACATAAGAATTTCACGATGTCAGTCATGCATAATAATAATATAACAATCTAAAATAATAATGTAATAAATCCACTCACTAGTCATCATGGGCCAAACTCTGGCAACCCTTTGTGCAAATGTGCTGCAAACACATGTACAAAAAGTCTCTTAGCTCAGTCCCAGCTGGCTTCAAGCCAATAAGTTATCTAACGGCAAATCAACAGACAAGTGTCACCAAAAATGTCTAACAGCTAAACAGCTCTGCTGTGAGCATAAGTTATTCCATTTTAGACATGGAAAGGCTTAATTGGGTTCTATGCAATTAACAAACCTTAATTATGAGTAATTTGTTAGTCATGCTTACTTTTGGCTAAGCCTTGCTTTTTTCCTTCTCTCAGCTTTCCCTCTTGAAACACCTGCAAGGAGATTTGCAGGGGGAGCTAAGTAGGGGGGTTGCTGGCCAGAACTCTGATAAAATGTCTCGTTGGTACAGATTTTAATCGTTTTTATGAAAACAGCTGCTCCCCTTAGAGAATGTGCCCGTGGGCAAAGCCGTTTTCACTCCTAACAAGGGCCTGAGGAGCTGCACTGGCAAAAATCACCTGCTGGAAATAGTGAATCAGTACGTCTCCAACCCAGCGCGGTGCTGCTCTCCGTCTCATTAACCTGGTCACCCCTGTGCCTGTGCAAGGCAGGTCTCGGTCATCTCTGGTGGAGAAACAGCCTGGACTGCTCCCCACTCGGACGTAATAAGAGCTGGGGCAGCAGTCCAAGGGCGGGGGGTGGGGGGGTAGATGCCTTTGAATGACCTGATGGAATATGCCTCCATGCTGTGCTAAATACCCTGCTTCCGCTGGGAGTGTAACTTGTGCTCTCCCTCCAGCTCTCTTGTTACATGGTGCATATCTTGAACCATCATTTAGCTCCTCAAACTTTAACCGTATCAACTTTCTAAATACAGGCCAGTTTCATATTACTGCTCAACCGAAGTCTTTGGAATCAACAAAGAGGATGAATTTTACCCATCTGTTTCAATCTTTATATGAAGATAATTGCAAAGAACTAGAAACGAAGCAATTTTGCCTATGAAGAAAGAAGCCTGAGGCTGAAACCCAGGGTTTACTGGAGGAAAGGTCTTACGGACGATGACTGTGCTCATGGCAGGACAAAGAAACAGCAGTTCCTCCCAACGTGAGCTCAGATTATTAATTCTCCACAGCCAACTGTCCTGGAGGCTATGCACACTTGTGTTCCACTTCACTGCTGTTTTGCAAAGTGGTGCTCTTTGAATAGAGAGAAATTTTACTCTGACTACTCCACTCAGTGGAGCATGGCTCAGAGACTCCCAAGCTAATGGGAAAAATGTTAGTCCAGAGGTGAAGCAGTATAGCATGACCAAAGGTAATCCTCTTTAGTGGTGGTGTGGAGGCAGGCTAACACAGCAATATTATTTTCAGGCCTACACTTAAGATGACTGCACCTATCAGTGTTGACGAGCACTAACTCGGGTGCCTCTGCTCTACTCTCCTTTGCTTGGCATGGCTGGATAGCCTGTGTGCCATTACAGTCTGCAGCCTCTCACCCTGGCTGAGAGAGCTTGTCTGAAGCAAGCAGTACCAGGTCTGATGGTGTAAAAACAAAACCATGGGAATGCCATACTGCTATCTAAAATGTAGGAGAAAAAAGATAAATCCATGGTTGGGCTTCTCTGAGCTTGTCTGCAAGGCCCTGTTATATTCTGCTGAACTATCTATTCAGATACATTTTATGAGGTTGCCTATAGATTTGTACAGAAAATCCCTCTAGTTGCTTTTATTCCTTCTGATCTCTTCCATCACCTCTTGACTACATGCTCTTCACAGCAGTTAACATTTCCCTCTTTATGTCTGGTAGGTACCCAGGATGCTGCTGAGAACAGGTCCTCACTACTGAAAGCCACAGGTTCTGTCACAGATCAAAATTTCTCTTCTTTCAAACTCTCCAGTCTGAGATGAACATCATGGAAGTCTGAAGTTCCTTTTCCCCAGGGGCGTGAGAGAAAGGGACAGATTACCTGGACCTAAAAAGTCAAAACCTTATTAGGTTTTACATGAAAGTCAATTTAACCTTTAATGGCAAAACATCTGATGATTTTGTGCCTGACAGACCAGTATTTCCAATCAAAAAGCAACTTTGTGGCAAAAATTTACAGTTACCAAGGCCCCTCAGAAATATTTAAAACCCTCATGAACATAACCAGAGAGTAATTAAGCTTTGGAAAAGAAATCTCTGCAGCAACAGTGGTTATGTGCTATGTGCTCATTCGCTGGGGTGGAAGCTAAAATCTAACAAGAGGACTTGCAGATTTAACATAAAATAACAGCCAGGGAATATAAATAAAATGTAATATAGCAAATGGGGAATAATTATTTTGTGGATTTATGACACCTGCTTCCCCATTCCATATTCAGCACTGGTAAGGGAAAAGAAAAAGGTATTCACAGAGGTGAAAAGTTCTCCTAATTTTTTGTTATTATTATTTTTCAATTAATTTCTAAGTATGTGCTTACCAACAACATGGTATTGTGAAGAAAAAAAAAAAGACTGAGCTATAAATAATATTTCCTCTCCTGGGAGTTTTCCTAAGCTGCAGATTTTCTGCTGTTGTCAGAAATGGGAAAACCCAGAAAAGATGCAAGTTTTAGATTTGAACTTCATGTGACATTTTCAGGATCTTGCTTCTATTAGAACCTTTTACAATACTGACAGTGGTCTTGCAAAAAAACAGCACTGTTTTCACATTTATTCTCTATCTCAAGTACATTCAGGTGCATAAGCTTTTATACCAATTATCGTGCACGTGTTAAAGGGATTAACAGCTTCTGCCTTATTGTCTCTGCCACCCAGTTCCCCTCAAACTGTTTTCTAAGTACAGTGTCTCATATTGTAGCAAGTCAAATATTGATATAATCACCCCACCTCCACAGCCAGTGGTGACTCTGGTATCAGCAGGTTGCACGTTTAGCGCTATTTCAGTTAGTGATGGGTGAACTCCCCGGCGGCAGCGATAAACCCCTGAGACCTTTCCCTGCCTCCCAAGGAATGCAGCGGGGTCACGGCTTGAGTGGCCTCAGATACTACAGCGACGGGCACCCTGGAAAGGCTTATCAATAAATAAAGCCATGACTTTTGCTGCTTAATTAAACCCGAGGGACAAAATCCTCTTGCCATTAACAAGCAGGGAAGAGGGATAACTACTTCATTTGTGAATGCAGGAAAAATACCATATCGTTAAATAGGTCTGTGTGTTTGACACCAGGGTGGTGACTTCTTCCGTGTTTTTGAGATCCTGTGCTGGGTTTTTTTATGCACAATGCAGTCCTTGCAAAACCAAAAAGATTTTCAGAACAGATGCCAGAGGACGGACAGACAGCAGGACACAAGGACTCTAGCCTGTATTTGCTGCCCAAATGCTTGCCCCTGAACTCCCAGCAGAGTCAAGAAACTTTGCGAATGACTTTAACCTTTGCTTCTCACAAAATGCACTTTACTTTGATCCTTGAACCATGATCAACAGAAGGTGCAGAATGGCAGGGAAGAATTTTTCAGCTCAGGGGGAAACAATGTAGTTCAAAATGCTCAAATAGCCTTAAAAATCTCCCACTAGAATGTGTCTGGGGATTGCAGACCAGTTATTTACTTCTTCCTGATGGTTTCATATCATATCATGAAGTCAGTTCCTCATCTTCATTCTGTGGGAGGAGAACAAGACCTGTATGCAATAGGGACATTTTCCTGTAGCAGCAGAATTTCCTTTGCTTGCACCCAGACTGAATTTAATCCCCTATCCTACAGGTACAACAAAGTGGATGCAGGTGCCATACAGCTACATTGTCTACTGCATTATGCCAGAAGTTCCTACACATGAAGAAAGGATGTTCAACAAACAGCTACATCAGTTGAGCAGCGCTTCCAAGATAAGTTGGTCTACCACAGGAAAAATGTAGTTTTTGCAGCATAAATAGCAGCATTTCACAGTCACGCAGGGAGGTTGTTTCCAAGAATAAGAGCCACAGGCATGTGTACAAATTAACTGGTAATAAACATTCTGACTTTGGTTACAGTCACTGGGCCAAATTCTGTTTGACACTATATCTGAACCATCTTCAGAGTGGTTTGCTGTGACAGGATGCTGCGATCCTGAAAATTATGGCTTAGATCCACAGGTGGTTTAAACAGATGCAGTTCATTTTATTCTAATGTCAAAAGCATGCCACAGTAGTGGGTTAGAGAGCTAGTTGCTTTATTTTTCTCCATGAAAACACCAGGTTGGCCATATTCCTGGCTTGATCACATTGAAGAGCTCTCAGGTTTGCAGCCAGTGGAGGTCACTCAAAGGAGCTACAGCTCCTGACATGTTCACTACTCTAAGGTTGAGCCCAGTGCTCATCATTTCACCCCTGCCCGGTGGTCAGAGGAGCTCAAAGATGCTGTTACAGTCCAGCAAGAGTGACAGCACTGGATGGTGTCCCCTGAGTACACATTATCCCATTTGCAAACTATCAGCTCTTGTAATGCCATGCTTAGAGTCAAGACCTTGCAGGACGTGCTTGGATGTCTGCTGCCTGCATCATTCCTCCCTATCTAATCTGCCAGCCAGCTATGGAGGAAATGAAGAGCTCCAATATTTACTGCAAATCAAGCAACAAAGAGGTGAAAGGAACATTTTGGCTCCAGTTGGAGCCTTGTGATGGACAGCAGAGTATACTGGAGGACTTTGAATGTAAATTGCACCCATAGTCCAAATGAACACACTTGCTCTCTTTTTCTGTAACCCAGCGATGGACAGTCCTCCCAAACATCTGCCTTACGGCCGTCTTGCTAGCAAATACGAACTAAAACACAGCTGTAGCATTCGTATGTGCAAGAGCCAGATCCATCAGCAAGGCTCATGCCGTGCCAGTTCTCACAGTTTTGGCATGGTGTGAGAACTACCCAACAGCAAAGGGGAGGAGGAGATCAGCAAAATGAAGAGTTAACTACTTCAGTGCTGCATAGGGGGCAGGACAGGTGGCACAGAACCACATTTCTGCTCTGTGTCTCTCCTCACTGAAATACTGGTGGCAGCACAGATGTTGTGGCAAAGGCCAGCATTAAAGGAGTTAAGAAATTGTCCTCACAGCCTGCTACTCACGGTTCAGCTTATGCACATGGTAAATGTGATGCCAAGGTTTACTAGATGAGTATCTCATAGTATTTGCCAGCTTTATCAGCCCATGTCTTTCAAGGGATAAGAAATACAGAAGCATTTTATAAGTCACCATGCATCTGCTGAGCTAAAATACCTGCTGAAGTTTAAGCTGACATTTTTCCTTTCTGTTTGCCCAGACTGTATGCATGCACAGGGACAGCACTCACAGCTCAGCCAAGCGGCATTATATGTGCTCCCTACCTCGGTGGTGTCCAAATCTTACGCCACGTTGAATGATAACAGGGTACACTGTGTTGGCAAAGCAGGTACTTGGGAGATTTTATATCAATGTACTCCATTTGCATACTTTTAGGTACAATCAGGGAATGATGAAGGTGATAAAAAAAATTACTAGCAATATTTTTATGGAAGGCCCAACAATTCATGACACTTAAAAAAGGTTACAGAATATGTCAGGCCACATGTTTCTATTCACAGCCCAGAAGTGGAGGAAAGCATTTATCTTTCCTGTACTGCATTTGGACCTGCAATTTAATTTACATCATATATAATAATTATATACCTGTATGTCACAAAATTAGTGTGAAATTAATACTCTGCCTTTGGGTAACTGGACACCACCAGGATGTCATATCAGCATTTTGTTCTTTCAGTCCACATTGGAAGACAGCTGTCTCCAATCTGACCTGGTGTGAATAACAGTCCAGCTCCAAGGCAAAGTTGAACTAGATGACTGCCAGTGGTCCCTTCCAGAAAGTATTGCTGTGATTCTGTGACTCAGGCGTTGTACTGAACCATTCAGAAATCAACAACAGATAGCCTTTGTTTGGCTTCAGGTTGTGTGCATCTTGATGAATTTCTTTATGTAGTTGTTTAGTGTTGCTTATAAATGTACGGAACATTTTGTTAAAGTCTTAAGTCAGTGCAAACACATGGTCATTTCTGCCAATGTATTAGAACAATTTTTCAGAGCTATCTGAAGGCTATCTTTGATATCACAGATATTAAATGATTGATATAAGTTATTATGAACATTAAAAAATTATTGACTCACTAGAAGATTCAGCAGAGTGGTACAGTATATCCTGTTCCTCCCAAATCAAAGTGTGGGTTTTTGAGCTTCACTAACACTTGCCCATACCTTTAATTGCTTAACTTTTAAAAGGCCTTAGTCCTGTGAATTTCTAGCACTGTTATCCTTATTACCTCTTTTTTGTTGTTGTTGTTATATTCTCTATTAAACATGGGTTTAAAGTCTAGTCTTTCCAGACCATGAAGTATGCGACAACAGCCCTCCACGGGACAGTAGTCCTGACTGCAGTCAGTTCATTCTAGTGCATTAATAATATAGCAATTAATAGCAATGGTAATAATGGGCAGCTCACTCAGAGAATTATTCCTATAAGAATGGTGCATGGGAGCTGCATGCAGCAAATCCAGAAGAATACAGTATAGATCTGTAAGTTACATGTTCAGGACCCCAGCCCGCTAGTGAGAAGGAGCTGCATATTCACATTTTTTTATCCAGCCAACCACCATAGGATCTCATTGCTCCTTGCTTCGGGAAATCAAGTTCCCTATTTCACAATCATTCAACACATTTCTCTGAGATCAGATTGACAGCACCATCCTCATGTCAGGGTAAAATGTCATTAAAGATGAAACATGAGTTGCTGGCATAACATTTTCCACTCCCTTTCCTCATGCTGTAGTTTCTTCAAACATGCTCTCTTGGTCATGAAAGGTATCTTTGTCAACGAGATACAAGCTACTAAGCTGCTCTGACATTTCTACTTTCCAGTCCTCAAAAAGCATTGCTTCACTTTGGATATCTCTAGGTCATCTCTATTTCTGTTTTTTATGCAGACTCTAAGATGATGCTTCACTAAAGCACTGTGCAGCTTACAACTACTGTGTCCTTAGGTGGTCAGCACACAGGCAAACAGCAAGCATTAAATATTACACCCATAATGTAATTTTAGCCATTCATGAAGCTAAAAGTGGATCCCTGCACATTCTTATACTTCGTGGCTCATGCATCTTCCTACTTCTGATAGTTAGTGGAAATTTTTTTTAATTCTTTCTTTTTCCAAACACTAAGATACATTTGTAGTTCAGGAGAAATTGTGTGACAACCCAATGTTGCACGCTTCTGCAAAGGACATGGAAGTGACAAATACCTGTTTTAAATACTTCTAAGCTAAAGCAAGCAGGTGTTTTCAGACAAGACTGTTCTAGTAACTGGTTTTATTAGACAGCTTTAAACTGTATGTGGGTTTATGCTGTTATGTTTAAAAACTTCACAGACTACTTGGTTTAAAAAGTAACACCTACTCTACTGTTTCCTGCTTAGCTCTCTTTCTAATCATCTTTACTCTCTTTATCTCTTATGTAAAAATAAACAGAGATTCTCCCTTCTGTGCCCTGATGACTGCAGCAAAAAAAAGACAGCTACATCCCAGCTGAGACCAGAGGCTCCTCTGCTAGCCAACTTTCCTGGTAGATGTCGACATGCCAGGAAGTTTGAAGGTAGAGCCAAACAGAAAAGGTCTGGTTTGGCTGGCGTGACTAGAAAGCACGCCAAGTCATTGAGATGACTGTATACATATAGAAAAATAAATACATAAAATGATATATAGGGTCACTTTGACCACTGGAAAGTCATGCCAAAATATTGTCACTGTCTTGGCTCTGCCATTTTAATGGGTTTTGTAGCCCGGCCAAAACCAGGCACTCCATTAGCAGCTTTGTTCACTTGCTCTTCTCTGCACAGGCAGAGCAAAAGAGCTGCTCAAACCCCAGCTGTTCAGCCTAGCAGGAGGTTTGCTCTTTCTGTTTTGAACTCCTCTGCTTGTGCTTTTTGGGTTTCTCATTTTTAAGATAGCAATGAACCTCCTGACACCTGGAAAACTCAGTAAGGGGTGCAATTAGGAAAGTCTCCAAGCTCAGCTGTGTCCTAGCACTTTCCCTTCAGCATCTCCATAAGACAGTCTCTTCCTGTGAGAAACCTTCACTCATGGTACTTTTTTCTAGTGATTGAAAAGCCCTGTGCAGATATCTGTATTTGCTTTCCCTGCCTCCCCGCCACCACCACCTTTCCTCCTCTACTCTTCCAGGAGGGAACATGCTGGGCACAGTGACATTTCCCTTCTCAGTGTGGCCACGAGGCACCAGAATGATATGAGATAACATGATGACATGGGAATGACACAATACATGATGCAAAGCAGCAATAGAAACACCTCACTTTGTTCTCATGGGACTTTTTACACTAACCTGATGAATATTCTGCCAGATGACTTCTGCAAATGCAGTCAAGGTAGCAACCACCAGGCAGGGAAAAGTAGCGGTCTCATGCCTCACCTAAGATTTCAAAACAGAGATGGTTTAAAAAATATGCACTCCATTTGTTGTCCAAGGAGGACTTTCACAAAATTTGCTGTAGCATATGTACTCTGACTAGCTATAGAATTTTATGAAATACAGAAAAATATCTTAACTTCTGACCACATGCAAATTTCCCAAGACCATGCTGGACCAGTGAACTCCTGCTGTATAAAACACAAGGACAGGGATGTGTTTTCAGGTAGAGCTTCACAGGTATTAGTAAGTAGAAACACAGTAATCCCCAATGGAAATCCTAATTCTGTCTGATGGCGCTCTTGAATGCACATCTGGCCTCCAAGAGCTGTGTTTCTGCATTAAATAACTGTGAATGAGTATACCTGTGTCTGTATTCAGCCATAAGTTTTTATGGGAAAGTCCTCATAAGATACAAAAGCAGGCTATTATCATAGGTTAAGAAATAAAAACAAGAATGAATCCAAACATGCTTCTCTTTCATCTGCCACCTCTGAGGGCTGGAAAAGCTTCCTTATGACTCTAAGGAGTCATATGTGCAAGCACATATGCCCATTCTACCTCTCTCTTTCTTTTTCACTTTCTCTCTCTCCCACCTTTTTAATTATTGCTCTGCACTAAATGTAGGATGAGGACTTTAATCTTTAGGCTGCTATGCAAATTGGGATCTCTTCCCCTGGCCTTTTTTTGGGGTGTTTTAATGTGGATGCTGTGTTTCAGGAGGTTTAGGAAAAGGGGGGTTTTGCATCATCTTGATGTTGGGTGCCTAAACTCTGCCAAAGTCGTATCCTAGGTGACAATGTGTTTTTTTAGATCTTGGAGAACTTGGTACTGGTACTTGGAGAACTCTTACGATTTTTAATTACATCCTCAGCCAAAACCATGCACTTTTTCACTCATTTCAGGTCATTTCAGTTCACGTTGTCATCCCAACCCAGTTTTATTATTTTTCTTGCTATATCATCTTTCTTGCTATACCAAGCAGCAAAGAGAGAAGCATTATCAGACTGAGGGACTTCAGGGGCAGAAGAGTCTGCCATCTACCTTCTTTCCTAGCATAAAGTTTTCAGGAGTTAATTCCTGCTTTGTGTTGAGTTGAACTGGAGATTGGCTTTCAGAAGAACATCCAGTCTTAATAAAAACATTGTCAGGATTGTCAAGGGCTGAGGTCCCATCAACACCTTTAAGAAAATTATCCTCACTATTAAAGTTCTAAAATGTCTAATTTTTCTCTTGAATATTTGGCTGTTCTTTTTAAAATCTGAGTTGTCGTACCTCTGTAGCACCTGTAATTTTATGTGTATATGGGAAAGGATTCACCTCATTTGGCTGTATCCATCTAGGAACTGGACTTCTAGCCTAGACTGCCTCTATAGTCCTACTCATAGAGGACCAGTGTCTCCAAAGAGCAATTCATCCCACCTACTCTACAGATCCATCTTAATATGAGAATGACTGCTTTCCACATATGTCTCTCTATGATCTGCCAAAGAAGGCTGGGTACTTAAATCTGAACCAGATGAACAAAACTGTATGACTAAATTTTAGATGACTCATAATCTCACTAGTAAAAAGGAAAAGAAAATCAAGTTGCGTAAGCATTGCCACTGAATGAGACTGCCCCCCTTCAGTACTCTTTAGCAGTCATTGACTTATTCTTGTTTCCACAGTTCTATCATCTGCACAAAACATATGTGAAGCTGGCTGGTCTTTATTTAGCCACATTAACAAGTCATTATCTTCAGATTTTTTTTAATGATGGCAGAATAATATTAAGATTTTTCTTCAGTCTTTTCAGTCCCCCAATATTTCAGAACTGAGAAGCACTACCAGTGGCTCAAAGAGTGCCCTAGACTGCTTTTCTGAAAGCCTTGTTTGCAAGCTACCCATACCTTTAATTTTAAGATCTTATGCTTTGTTTCCAAAAAGGCGCAGTGTTTAGCAGCTGCATTTGAACATCCTCCTTAGTGTCTGCTTGGAGTGAACAGACATGGTCTATCTATAACAACTGGCTTTCCCCCAGCTGCAGAAGAGTAACATTTACTGACTATCGTAGCTAGACTACTACATGAGCATGCACTGTATTTACTATAAATTTACTTACTACTGAAGGATGAGTTGCACATTTGTACGGTGGGTGAAGCTAGCTAGCACAAGGCAAGTCACAGAAGGAATCCATGACCATGCACATGAAAAATGGTGGTAAATCATGATCTGAAGCACTCTTCAGAAAGTCCACTTCCAATTCTTAACCAGGCATGACATTTTTACACATAATCAGTTATTTGTTGCATTTAAAAGTAGTTCTTCATTCTGCTCAGGGGATCATCTTGGAAAGCCACTTCCATAGCTTAACACAATCATGATTATCAAAAGGCCAGTGAAACCACCAATTCCCTGCCAAAAGCTTTGGGACATAGTGAGAGAAACGCCAGGCTTCAGCCGCAGGCCTCGCTGTCTACCGGAGGGGACAGTCACTCACAGCCCCTACGTAGGCCTTCACAAAACCGATGGTTCCCCCGAGCCCGACAGCCACCGCTGCAGCTTCCAGGGCCCTCAGCTGGTACCGAGCACAGTGGGCACCAGGAGGTGTGGGTTCGGTTTTGCTAAGCCTGGCTCCGTGGGTTTGGGTTGCAATCCCCAACCAGCGGTGGTTTGCATCTGGGTCCCACCCAGCTGGATCCCCAGAGTCACGGGGGGGAGGAAGGAAAGACATTGTCCTGGTTTCATATAAAAATAACCAAAACGACAGCTGGTTTTGGTTTGAGCAAAGTAAAATCAGGGTAGTTCGGATCAAAGCTTTATTTGGTATTAACAGCCCGAGGTTAGAAAAACTGCTCTTCAGTTTGATCCACGGCTAGAAACAAAATGAGCAAAAATCTTCTGCTGAGCGACCCAACCTGCCAACGCCGCCAAGGTTATGGCGCTCCGAGCCCCGGGCCGGCCGAGCAGCCGCCCCCACAACCCCGTACCCCCCTCCGCCCGCGGCTCTGCGCAGCCATCTTGCGCACACGGCGGGGGACACCTAGCGGGGTGCTTGGGCTCCTGCCGCCCTGGCCCGCGGCCTGCGCCGGCGGCCCGCCCGAAGCCCGGGAGGGCTCCCCCCCGGCACGGCCAGACCCCCTGCCCCGCTGCCAACCCCTCAGGCCGGGCGGGCGGGCGGCGTGGCCGGGCCGCGAGGTGGGCTCGGCTGAGCCGGGCCCGTGGCTGAGCAGGGCAGGGCTGCGGGGAGCTGGAGAGCGGCCCTGCTGTGGTATCGCTAGGGCAGGGATTGAGGCCCCAGGGGCTGACATGGGCTCCTGGGCAGGGTAGGGGGAGCCCCGGCCCATGGGCAGGGGCAGGCAGGGCTGTGGGTGCCCACAGGACCCTGACACAAGGGTCCTGATGTAACTTAGCTATTCGGTTGTCTGAGCATCAGCTGTTGTTTTAATGCTGTGTTTATTAAATATGTAAGAATGTCTCTGAAAACCACAGTGACTTCCACAGGTCACTACCTACTTTCCCTATAAGCCAAGACTCCCATCATAAACACAGGGCTGCCAGCTGGTAAATCGAACAAAGCCTGTGCCCTCCCTGACAGCCTTGACAAGCAGGGAAGGCTTTGGAGAGCACCAGTCAGAAAAGCAGGATGGCATCCTTCACCAGGATTGCGGTGAGGAGGAGAGGAAAGCACACTGCAAAATCAAAGCATCTCCCACCCCTCCTCACCCCCACTAAGATGTGGCCTCCAACTCCATGCGAGGTGGTGCTTTCTCTCTATTCCCTAGTATTCCCTACTATAGGGAATATTCCCTGTTGCCTGTGAGACGTTGTGTCTCACAGCATCAGGCAAAACTTGATTCTCTGCAGCTAGGCTGCATCTTTTTTATGGTATGTCCATCAGCAATAATAGCTCATCCTTTAATGGAATATTTGTTACTTGTTTTGCTAGTACAGTACAGCAGCAGTTGCTCCATTGTCATAGCAAATGTTGTTTTAATTTCTTTCTCTCTGCAAGCACTTACCTGGTTCCCTGTTCCCATAGTTTCTGAGCACCTCATACTCTTTTTACCTTCTCTTTTTATTCTTGCAAGGTAATGAATCTCTTTCTCCCTGACCTGTATCCAGAAAAAAACATATTTGACTCAGATTTGACATCTGAAGTTGTGGGCTAACAGTATAGTTTTTATATTTCCAGATGAGTGATAGACCCTGCAAACAGAGGTGATAAGAAGTCGTCTGAAACTCTTAAATAGTTTATAGCAAAAATACAGGAAGACTAAGAGAAATGAAACATATTGTAGTTTAATGAGCGAGGCTGACAACTAAACTGAGCAGGACCATAGTTTCTAAATAAACATTTGAACATATTGACTACATAATCCTTAAATTATCACAGTGTGTTACTGCAAGCAGATTTGCTTTCATGTTAGAGAAAAACAAAAGAAAACAAAAAGTCAAGAAATATTCTTTCTTAAGAGGTCAGTCAGAAAAAGTTTTCTGCTGTGGGATCGACCTTATCTGACTGTCTAAAAAGTCAACATCCAGCCTACAATCAACACAAAGTGATGGTCACCTTGCAAGGGCAACTTATTATAAGATAAATGCCTAAGAGAGCTTGAATGAATCAACCTGGAGATACCCATTTCACTCCACTGAGGCCAAGAAACTAGATTAGACACCTGACTTCAAGATGTTAATAATTAGGTGGTATGAGCGCATCCCAATGCCGAAGAAGCCATTACACTGAGTGAGTATCGTTAGCAGGGAATTCACGCAAGGCTTCATGCTTCTCCCCAGTGAAGGACATGGAGAACCCAACCTTTCTCCTAAGACCTGGAAAATCAATAGAGGGAGCTCCCTACACACTCTCCATCCCAGGCAAGACACTGCCACTGCTCACCTACCCTAGCTAGTGGGCCTCCTCAAACCTGCTTCTGTAAACTCTTGCATATGCACAGAGGACTGGTGGAATAAAGGGCTTTAAGAGAGAGCAAACCATCCCTCTACCTTTCCTGGGAGCAAGGGAAAGGATGTGGAAAGAATACACAGTGAACTCTGGAACTGGGCTCAGGTCACCAAAGCTCTTCTAGGCTCTACAGCAGGGTAAAGTGTGCTGACTAGCCCTCAGCTCCCTTCAGGACCTCACAGAACTGGGAAGCTCATTGGAGTCCACCTGCAGTGAGACGTATATGTGTTCAGGACATTTGGACAAACAGCTCACTTCTGGCAGTTTTCACACAGCAGTGTGAAAGTGGTACTTGGTGTTTCTTGTCTGATACACCTTAAAAGATTGTGATGGAAACATGTAAGACCTGTGCAAGATCAGGGTGGGGGGGAGCTTGAGATGTATCTTCGTTCATAGCTTGTGAACAGAAGGAAATGATTTTCACAAAGATCTGCTAAGTCTTGCTCGCCTGCCAGAATAGGGAATTATGCAAAAGACAGTCCTGAAACACTTCTTGACAGGGTGAAGTTTGTCCACGGAAAGACAGGGAAGGGATTTCTCACATTGAAGACAACACCTGCAAGAGCTGCTTGGAATAGTTTACCATATCCCTTGATTGCTAATGTTGAGATCAGGAGGAGTNGGGAAAAAAAAAAAAAAAAAAAAAAAAGTGATTCTGAGTGTTTAGAAGCCAGTGGGATGGGATATGAACACCTGCAGTCTTCCAGGGCCCTCAAAGAAAGGAGCTCAGAGTGTGAGGACCAAGATTTGTTAGGTCAGAAGGTAGTGTTGGAGTCACCAGTCATGCTTTAAGAGACGTAAATCCTCAGGACTCATCTACAGAATAACACTGGGGGATTAAGACGAACAGAAGACTTCGTGGGCTCTTTATTCAGCCAAAATCTGGTGGAGGGGCTGCCTCTCCACAAGCCATTTCAGCACTAACAAAACCCTCTGTCATTCCTAACAGAAGCCTCTTTGAGAGGAAATTAGCATTAAGACAAAATTCACTAAATTTGACTCACTTTATTGCCTAAGACCTCTGAAGTTTTGAAAAGAAAATCTAGACCCCTAAGCTGCAAAATGCAATTCGCCCTGCTGCACCAGGATGTCCTGCACTGCTGACACAGGAGACTCAACAGAGTCAGCATGAAGCTATTTTGTTCCCATCTTGTGAGGGTGGGGACACGCTGGTTTCACACAGGCTCCACTGAAGACATAGATACGAGAACCCTGAGAAAAACCAGTCTGTCCTGTTAACCTCCCTGTCCTACACAGTTTCATTTTTGAAGTAATTACACAGCAGAAACATTTTCCGAAATAGTGGTTGGTCTGTGTTAGAGCTTCCTTCACCACCATGATATACAACTTATATGGAGAGATATTACAGCTTCCTCTCTGTGGGAGAACGACGAGGTCTGAGAACCTTAGCAGCATGTCCTACATTTTTAACTCATGACCTCTATTGCTTGTTTGTTTTTTATTCCAAATTGAAAGTACTTGACAGCTATTCTGATCTCAGGCTACTGATAATGTGCCTGCAGCTGAAATGTCACCCATTTTAAGGGGGGTTGGGTGTAGATATCAAAAGCAAAACAATCACTTCTCTCTTTGACTTGATCTCTGGGGCATCCGACCCAGATTTAGCATTATCTGAAGTATTCGGCGAGTGCTTCCACAGATGTGCAGCTCCTTTTGAAGAACTGTCTCAAGCATCATTTTAAGCCTTGGGTATAAAATAAACTTCAAATCTGTTACAGCTTGAACAAAAAGCAAAGCTGGCAGCCATGCTTTCCTTTAAAGACCTCTGTTTACTGTAGAGAGTTTTAGCCATGTTTTAATTTCAGAATTTTTCAAATATGTATTTTCTGAGAAATAAACATAGATGACTTAACTGTAAATTAAACCTGAGTCCCCTGGCTGCTAGCCCAGGCATCTACCAAGAAGGCCGACTGTCTTGCAAGTTCAGCTGCATCTCCCTGGCTGCCCTATAGCCAGGACAAGCTCTATTTATGTTCCTCTCAAAACACATGTATTTGCTGGTACAGGGATCAGCAAACCAGAGCTTAGTCTGTTAGACTTTCTACTCCCAAGGAGTCTCATATGGCTGCTGGCCTGTGTGATTATGTCCACACAGGTACAGTGTAGAAAAACACTCGCATTGGTATAGAAAAATCCATGCATCAGTACTGAGCATCAGTACTGAGGCTGGTAGGTAGACACCATGTAGTTGCTTATGTGCTGGAAAGGCAAAAGAAGAATCTGAAATTAAATCAGCTAGTAAAGCTGCGACAGTGGCTGGAGAGGGAGTGGTGTGGGTGAGATGGGCAGCACAAATGCTGGGGGTAAGGTAGGAGGTAAAAGAGAAAACAGGAGCCAGCCCTCCAGTACATTTGGCAATGACACCCACTGGCTTGCTGCAGGTATGGCCATGCATTGTGCAGGCTGGTCTTTCCTGGGGATACACTCCTAAACTCCATACTCCTGGTTTCTAGTCACTGCACAGACAAATTAGTGATGCAGATATCTCTGGTGACTCTGAATTCACCTAACATATCACTGGAGAGCCTTGGGGGAGTCTGTGGTTCCTTTTACTGCCAGGACGACATTGTCTGAAAACTGTGCAATTGCTATTAGCAGCAATAAGATTTTGAAGAAACACTGTGCACAAACACCACAGTGGATCTGCAGGTGGGTCTGCATCCTAGGCACTCCTCTTTGCCAGTGACAAATGCAATAGCACACTCTTAGCTTTTAAGGCTTTTTTGTGCCTAAAATAAATGTGGTAGGTGAACACTATGAATTTCAGCAGCGTGGAAAATAGCCAGGTGAGTCACCGAAAACTGTGCTGCTTCTTTAAAATAGCGGATCATTACATGTCAGTCAGAGCATGGCAAATGGAAAGGATTCGAGTGTATTCCCACTTGATCCAGATCTGGCAGAAGCTTTTAACCATCACTGATGAGACTAAGTTGGCTGTAATAAGCATGCAAGTGATAACCCAGAATACACTAAGCCAGCAATAATGTTGTTTATAATAATGATTAATGGAGAATTACAGTAACACAAGCACACATCCATACGCTCTATGAATTGCAAACTAGCAAGGGAAAAGATGCAGCCCTTATGAATCCACAAAGGCACAGTGCAAATGATGTGGCTGTTTCAATGAAGAAAGCTCAGTGCAAACCACTACGGAAGATCGGGCCATTTGGCTAAATTTCAGCAGAAGTCTCTGCCTCCACAACAGGTATCAAAAGTTACTGGGCCAAGGGGGACTGTTTTGAGTAAGCACAGATGCAGTAGCAAACGCATCGTGTGGTGTGGTATGCAGTCTTGTGGATGGTTCTTTTACATCAGGAGGACAGTCATGGCTACAGAAGAAAAGCTGGACAGTTGTATACAGTGTCTATACTATCCCAGTCGTTTTATCTGCAATGTCTAGAGCCACCTGCAGAACCAAATTCCTGAGCTGCCTGCAGAACAAAATTCCTGTGCTTGACTACCTACACATAAATTTGATTCTTTATTTAGCTTTCATACCTGACAAAATTTATTCTCCATATAATAATACCCCATCCCATGCGGAGACCAGCTTCAGATATTAACGCATGCAGATAATTGACAGACACACAAATTCAAGGCCACCAAAGTGTATTACAACACTTTTACAAGAAACCGTGTGGCAATAAAACTTTGCTATACAAAAGACCTTGTGCAGAGAATAACTATTTGACCTACTATGACAGAAAGACAACAGAAATTATGTTTGCCACTGTGGTGAGACGAGGTTTGCCACCTGTAGTAGACGAGCTTAAGAAAATGAGCCTGGAACAATGGTACTGAAGTAACCACATCTGGTTTAGAAATGGGTTTCACCAGTAATCGTAGGAAAGAACAAGGCTTTTCATACTATTTTCATACAATTTTATCCTATTTTCATACTCGTCTCTGCACGACCTTAAGGAGGCCAGATGAAGCCATGGTGCCAGACATATCCAGTAACTATGTCACCATTGAACAAATACTTATTCTGATAGACAAAGATGTTTTTTACTTTTGCTGTACAGAGTGTGTGTCACCAAGTAATGCTGCTGGCAGGCAGCAGAGACCTCACAGCACATATTATACATAACAATTTACCATTTTAAATGTTTGCCCTGAAGCATTCATATCAGACGCCACATACTTTTTCTGAAAATTATGTCCATGACTTTCAATAACAAGCATAGTTGCCCATTATGGTCTGGATGATGTTACTGTACTATAAAAGACTTCTGAAGTACATGAAAAAGACTTCTCTACTGCATCAACACAACAGGACTGAAACTGAACTTTGACAAATACCACTTTCTGTGCACAGAATTGGCTTTTATTGGGCAAGAAACTCCTTCCATTTGAATGAAATTTGATTCAGTCTTTACAAAAGCCACATCCCGGAAAATACTGCAAACATTATGTTTGTTTTTTAGAAATAAACGATGGTATGCAAAGCTTATCCCTATCTTTGTTTCAGCTGTAAAACTATTAAAATATTACTTTGAGGAATGCCAAAGTTGTCCTAGATGGATGCTGCAACAATGTTTGAACTTACGACGATCACGGATAGTCCAGGACTTAGGCTGTTTGATCCTGGATTGTCTACAACTTACTGATGTCTTAGATGATGGACCAGAACTGGATGTGCTCAACTTCATCAGGACAGCATGGAGAAAGACACTGTATTTGCTCAAGAATTTTCAAAGGAGGAAAGAGTGAGCAGTCTCTTGTAGAAAAATCTTATCCTTAGTCTGGCATCAGAAAGCCATGGAGCTGTGGACTCCTGCTGCACACAGACCACACTGTGAACAACGAACAGGTCCATTGAGTGCAGATCTGAATTGTCCATTGTTCAAGGACGCTATATATGTTTATAGATGAGACAGACCCAGAAGAGGTTGAAAGCTGGCTGCTTGTCTGGCCTGCTTCTATTCTTTGCCACCTACGCTGATGGATGATGACAGTGCACTTATTGCACAAGCATACAGACCAGCTGCAGCTGCAGGAAAGCAATGTAAAGAGCTTTGCTTAGCGTGTCTGATTCAATAAAAACAATGTGGTT
>VYZW01003295.1:68596-119497 GCA_013401315.1 Balaeniceps rex | reverse complement strand
TATATGCCTGGCTGGGAGCAGAAGGACATCCTAAGAATGTGCCCCAACAGGTACAGCAACCCAGGAGTTGCTTGAGTATGGGAACCATGTGTGGGTTTGTCACTAATCAGGTGAAAAACAACTTCCAACCAGAAGAAAAAAAAAACTGTTGATTTTCTTTTTAGCAACAGCAATTTTCAAGCCGGGTGACTAGGCAGAGACTTTTACCTTTAATGCAGTCACCTACACAAGGGTCTGGTGTGGGGCTGTGCACTGGGCATCTTGTTCCCAGCAGCAGGAAAGGAGAGGTGCCTTGGACCCATGTGTAGTTGCAACCTGCAGTGATGGGACTAGTGATACCTTCAGGTGTGCAAGGTGTAGGTGAGAGAAGCTGATGTTGTGGTTAATGCTGTGGGATCCAAGAGACATGTACAGCTCTCAGCATCGCCACTTAACACGGTTTGATCTCTGTCTTGCATGTTGCAACCTTTTTCCTATTCACCCGCCTCGCCTATTTAGTCGATGGCAGGAATTGCTGTTGCGAGTCCCATGCCCAGTGCTATTCCACTGTTGCCTAGGGCCTCTAATAACAGAAAACAATAACAATCATAATCTTAGAAACCAGAGTTTGAAAAAAAAAATGGATTTCCAGAGATGCTTTGGTCAGCTTTTTACTTTCTCTGTGCGTGCAGCTCCCTCAGTGCTGGCGCCAATTCCACATTTGCCCTGGTTGGTCGGAGACAGAACTTTGTGTATAAAAAAAGGAGGTTTTCGCATAACTCTCTTTTTATGTATAAGTGAAGTTTAAAAGACTTTAAAAACCATCAGAGGAAAAAAAAGAAAGAAGAACTTAGTCACCAGGATATGAAAAACTGCTTTTTCTAGACATCCTGGTTGCCTTCCAAGCTGCATCTGACAGCTAGAGAAGCGCAGTCCACCATGGCTCTTTTTCCATTTCCAATCCTTTCCCTGAAGCCCTTCATTTCTGTAAAACATTCCCTCTCAGTGTCCCCCACACTTCTTTCCACTCGTGACTGGCTTAAGTGATGCTTCTGAAAGATCTGAGCTGTGTGAAACACAGCTTTGTACAAGTCCAACACCAGGGATGGATGAAGGGACTCAAACAACCCTTTTTTTTCTGCAGGTGTGGTAATTTGGGAAACTCACAGATGCTGAATCTGTCACACCACATCCATTAGTCTCTGCACAGAGTTCTGACTATGCTCGTGTGTGCACGTGGTCATATAGAAACATATGCACATACAGGAGAAAAATCAGGAAAAATTGTAGAGCTTTCCTTTCCATTAACCTGATCTTTCAGCTATACCTTACTAACCTGAGAGGAGTGGACACCCTACAGTTTATAGAAAGACCAGATTTGAGTGGGGGATTTATTTTCCTCTTAAAAACAACGTACAAATTTTTTATTAATTCATGCTGTATGTTCTAGCTTTAGCAATAGCCTGTACCATGTCAGGCTTTACTGAAGACCTCCTATTGCTGTAAGAACTGCTATACTCCATCAAGCCACAATCTGCTTAGTCTAATTTCTTGCTTTCAAGACTTGCCAAGATGTTTCAAAGGAAATTCCTGAAAATCCCAGTGGTATTCAAATTATGGAATAATCTGTTTTTAAGATACCACCTTCTTTTTAGTAGTTGGCTTATGTCCTTATTCTTTCTGCTCTCTGTTTTCAATATTTATGTCAGTAAACAAGGTCAGATCCTCATTAGTTATCTAAAGGAAGCATTGTTCCACCAATTCCAGTTGAGGTGCATCATTTCATACCAGATGAAGATGTGCTTCCCTCTCCTTATTGTGCCCATCATTGCCATGGTGTCAAAGCATTCTCTTTTCAAACAGTAGGGTTTTTTGTTTGGTTGGTTTTGGACACTGCTGATTTAGTAAAGATAGATCTGTCTGCTGGGCTCTAACTTATGAATTATAGTAGTTCATTTTAAATGCACCCTAAGTCCTGTATGTGGTTCATGTACCCCTTCTGAAGAGCTGCCATACATGGCGCCTGGTAGGCAGTGTAACCCTGCTCACATCCGAGACCTCCCCTCATTGTTCACCTCTTTCTGCAGGATCATCAGTGATGATATTCTACAGCATAGGTTGCAACTATTTCTCTTCCAGCCTGTCTAAAATCAGTCATTTTTCCTTTTTCTTCCATTTCTGTGTCTTGGCCCATTTCTAAACCATGACAGCACTTTTCTTCTTGTCCTGTGACTGCTTAGTTTCTTTAATACCCTCTTGTGAGGGATTTTGTAAAATACTTTTTGAAAGCTTTGGTGATCTTCTCCTGAACAGAGGGTATGATATCATTTCAGAGTCCAGCTATTACCTTCCCCCCGTCTCCCTGCAAAATCTGCCGAGGTGAGAAGGGCGGAGGGGACTGAACAGCCATTGTGTGCATGTTGGCTGGCACAGCCTCCTCCATCTGATGGTGCTTTCCATGGAAATTGTGGCTGCATTCACTTTGGCTGAGTTTTGAGGGCTATTTTTGGAAGGTTTAAGGAACCTCCAGGGAGTGACATTTATTCATGTAAAGGGTCTTGACTTTAATTTATTAAAGAAATAAAAACATGGCCACCCCCCCTTAACTTCAGTTGGCTTTCACAGAGTATAAAGAAGGGGGATGGCTGGAGCAGAAGCCGGGTGGGTACAGATCCCTGATTTGCTGGGATGGCTTTTCTGAACCAGGACAGGATCAAACAGCCTGAGAGGAGGTGAGTTGGGGAGAGAGGAGCTGATGCTACCTGTGACCAAAGGATTGTCAATCAATGATGACGGCTTGGGGCAGTAAATAAAAATCGTTTGGATCTTCCACAAGACTTCCCTCCAGGTGAGGGAACAGGTCAGGAGAAGAGAAGAAGGTTTGGGGGAGAGGTAAACAGAGGACCAAAGAGGGGAGTTGTGGAGTGTTTCCATGCACACAAATGCTTGAGCTATAAGCACAGTCACTGCAGTGAAGGCAAGTCTCAGGGACCTTTAGACAGTGGAGTGACTATAATCTGCCAATACCCTGTATTACAGAACACAGACAGACTATGCTGCTGCTACTGTGTAACTCAGGGTAGATGAGTTGTCCAGTTTTTTAATCTCTACTCAAGTATACTATATTACATGGACACATGAACAGAGAGAGAATCTAAGGCATAATTTTGGAGAAAATCAAGTCTTGTTGACTTTCTAAAAGTCAGCAGCCTGTACATTGAAAAAGCAGGCATTTGAGAGCATGTCAAATTTTGTTTTGATTCACTGAGGGGTAAATTTGCCATTGTTTGGGTTGGAAGAAATTGATTCTAGGGGTTGCATAAGTTGGAAGCTTTTTAAATTTGGGACAGCTGGGCTTCCCAAAAATTAACAAATGGCCTTAGAATCTGCAATATTGTTGTATTTAAATAACCATTAGTAAGTAGCCTTGAATACCAGGCACATCTTCTCCAAACTATCCTTTCCTTCTCTTCTTATCTTGGAATTCTCCCTCACTTGAAGGTATCTTCTATGGAGATCCAGGGACTTTCATCTACTGCCCTAACTTCTTGCAGCAGAGTCTTTTGGTCACAGATGGTGCCATATCTTTTTCAATAAGCTCAAGTGTTGGTGTGTAGGAACTGATGCTGCTTTAGGGGGCTTGGGAAACTTTTGAGCAATTAGAACTAAACATCCTTTGGCCACAGGTGAGAAGGCAGTGCACAGTAATTGTCTAGCTAGACAAAGTGGGATTGCTTGGGTGTTATCCAGAAGGTGCATGTCTGAATATAATGTATTAATGAGACAGTCAAGAAATGCAAATGCCCCATTTTCCAGGTTAACAGATGTTGGTGGAGGGAAAAACCTCAGAAAAAAATGGGATCAATGGGAGTAAGGGATTCAACTGTCATTTTACTGCTGTAGATGGCCTTTCTATAGTAAACCTAAGCCCCATTGGTAGTGAGGTCATTTTTCACCTGCTCTTCAAACAGCAGATTTCTATCTCCAGCACTGTAAATCTGGTACTTCTCATGAATCATAAAATCTTGTTTTAAAACTATACAAGAAAAAGAAATGGTCACTCGAGGAACAACTAATCCAATATTGTCCCATAAAATGGGTAGGCATCTCCTGTAATAAACCTTAATTGAGAACATGTTACCAAAATAGATGTGGTAAGTTATACTTGATACAGAAAAATGTGTTCTCCTTTTCTATCCAAATAGCCTTTTTCTGTGTTGTGGTATTTCCTGACTGCACCATTTGGCTCATTGCAAGAGCAGAATGATTCAGCTGCAAGAGCTCGGAGGCAGGCTCTCTCTTCTATCAACAGGCAACTTGAAGGGTTTGCCAGATAGATAAGCTGCAGGCTGTACTTTTGCCTCAGGATACCAGCACACGTCCCAGCCCAGGTAACAGCAAACTCCAGGATTAAGCTAGGAAATAAACTGTAATGTAAATCGATGGAGGTTTTGAACCAAATTAATACTACATTTGTTGAATGCAACCTTTCTTTTTCCTCTTGACCATTGATAATTTGTAGCACATGCACTAATTTGTTCCTCTTACAGATAACCCATTTTCTTCCTTCTCTTTCCCTTTCCATCCAGCAAGTGTTGCTATCCCCAGAATTTCCAACACCACCATTATGGCAGTAACTCCCACCATAGAGGTGCAGACCTCACCTCTACCAATGGCAGGTAATGCAGACCTGAGAGATGTTGGTGCTGGTAAGGCAGGAAGGTATTATGAGATTATAGCTATACCAGTAATTTAAGCACACCTAGATTTAAACACCTAGACCAATGGACCAACTGCAACAGCACTCCCTAGCTCATGACACTTCCTGACCAAGTCCAAGAGCTGTCTGGGAGGATGGTCAAAAGCATGCCTGAAACCATATAACAGTATAGGTGATCATAGTCATTGTCCAGAAGTGTTCCCACCATTTGATTTTCTAGTACAGACTTAGCCTGGAAGTCCTTTGTACTGCATAGCAAATACCAAAAGCAAATGAATTGGTGGTGCGCCGGTCAGCATGGTCAGTACTGAAGGTGTTGGCATTATCTGCTCTAATACTGCTGGGATAATCACAGGCATATTTTAATTCTTGATGCTTTGGGGACATGATACCCAAATCTGGTGGCCAGAGCTCAGGTGACCTTCAGAGGAAGCTACCAGCTCTTCTCCAAGGCAGGATTGCAGCTGAGCTCTTTGAACCAGCATCACAGAAAAGAGATTACATCCCTTTCTCCAGCTATGGAAATGGTCCCTCTTTTCCCATTGTGAAAGTTGTTGCCAGATAATCAGGGACAACACCTGCAGCAGAACAGTAGCTGTAGATAACTGTGCCATGTTTTCGTGGGACTGAGGAAAGATGTTTGGCTTTTTCCAGCAAAAATGCATGCAGGTGTGCTGACCCAGTGGTTGGTGGTGGTTTTGGGAACGCCGCCAGCTGAGCACTTTTGCAGGGCAGTGGCACACAAGCAGCACCAGGCGCAGACGAGGCCAGCGCACACTAAAGCAAGGCAGGGCTGCAAGGATCAATAGGGAGGAAAAGGGGGAAAAAAGGCAGATAAAAGATGTATCAATATTACTTTATATTTAGAGTAAAGGCTGTGGAGCAGACAAGATGTTTAAAAGATAACACTAATGCAAGAATAAATTGGTATAAAATTAGCCATGAATACACAAATGAGGGTAATTAAAAAGCTTTACCTGTCAGATGGCAGTGAGGTTCTGGTATGCACTTCTAAAGAGTGCAAACTGCTTTAAAATGGAGCTGATTCAGTTTGAGAAAGTGATTGCCTGACATGACTGTGAGGGCAGGAGTGCTGCTGCATTACCTCGAGGCTGCAGGCCCAGGAATGGCCCTGTTTAAACGCCAGGATATATGTAGTGATATACCTGAGCAAAACTACCTGAAGTCTCTCAGCCAAAGAAGCTGACAGTCATCTGCTTTGCAGGGACATCCTTTTCTTACAGGCCAGTTTCTGCTGGCTCAGGAGATGAGCAAACATCATTCATCTGACTCACCTTCTAATGGACTTAAGTTATCATACATTATTCCCTGTGTCTGCGTATAAGATCAATAAATCTTTGCTTAAGCCCAATTAAAAAAAAATCTGGTAAATTAATGTATGAAAACCCCATTGTAATTTTATTTGATCAGTTCTTAAGCTAAAGACAACTGACTGCCGTGCTCTATTGGCATGCGGATGCTAGTCCCACATGTACAACCATGACCAGCTCAGAGCAAGCCAGCTTCATTAAGCCACTCCTTAGTAACTCTAATCCCGGTGTTATATATTCCCTCTGGGACCAGCAGGCAGAACCTGTCCTTTTCCCAGAAGGTCAGTATTTTCTCTCAACTGTTTTCATTTCCATTTTTTAAAGTCCACATGGGGAAAGGTGAGATTAATGTGGCCTAATTCTGTGGCTCTCAACCATAAGCAGTCTTTGCTAAAGCTAATGGGAATTGCTTGGGGCTGTGAATGCAGCAGTGCATGAGCAAACCTGAATTTGGGCTGAAAAACAAGTGTCCTAGGTCTTCTGCACATGCTTGATCACAGAAGTTCCCTCTGGTATTAAGGCCTTACCTAAGATCAGAATTGCTCACAGCAAGTTTGTAGAAGCAAATTTTTAAAATGTCTGAAAAACTGCATTAGTGCAATTCTGCCATTAATGACAGCGATATTTTTTCCACCTGTTAGGCATCTGTTTAAGCCCCTCTGTGCCATACTGCAGATCTGTGTTTGTAATGTGGATGTAGGACTAGGAAAATGCATTCTGAAGCTTCTGACAACTGGAGGCCCTTGGTCTCCTGAGACAATGGAGGACCAAGAGACCTTTGGTGTAACTCATCATTTGCATTCAGTATGCACCGGTATTCCAAACTGTGTGCTCAGGACACATTCCCCGTTTCAGGAATTGCAGCTGGATCACCCACTGCATCCCAGGAAGCCACCCTGCCTTAGTGAAATCGCCATCACTCTTCCAGAAACGAATCACATCACACAAACAGTAAAATTTTTTTAATGAACCTTACAAAAAGACCTGGTGAGCTGGTATAACACTCTCTGGAGTGAAGGAAGGTTGTGCGTTGAGATCTGCAATAGGCTGCACACCAATTAAGAAAATTCAACTTCAGGAATGCAATTTGTTAATCTCTTTTCAGATGATTGTCTTGAAAACATCCAAATGAGACCTCACTTGACCTAGATTTAGGTCAACAAAGAGATAATTGCTTCAAAAAATACAGTGTCACTAATCTTGTGAGCACAGCAGTGTTTTTAAGCAGGTTGTAAACAACTGGAGAACCCTCACTAGAGAGCCAAGCCTGAGTGTGTGCTGTGAACAGTGGTGCTGCAGTAAAAACCCAGAGCATCTTCTTCTCGGTGTAGTGAATAGTGTAAGTTCACGCCATATCAAAAGCCCAAAGTAGATTCTGCGCTGTCTACAAAAATGACTGTGAGTATAGGTGTTGCAGGGGAAACCTGCAGAGGAGGAAGCGCTGCACAAACAGGCAGTGTGAGCATGGATGCCTCACCAACACTGTTCAGGGCTGGTCCAAAACTCATCTATGGGTGTATTGCCCTCTTCCAATATCCCCCACCCGGCCATGGACAGGATATGAACAGGTCCCAGAAAAATACAGCACAGGGACGACCTCACAGATGACCAACAAAGTTTGGAAAGGGGAGGGAGGAATCGCAGTGTCCTGCATATTTTTCCTTCAAAAGATTATAACATTAATACAAGTCCACATGACATACATGTCTTGGTATGTGTTTGTTTTCTTAACAACATGGTCCAGATAGCTGCTAGTGCTCTGTGCACACATGGGGTAGGGTTGTCGTGGTAAATGCTGGGTCTTTGGGGTCAAAAACCAGCGTAAATTAGTGGCAAAAGTGCCCTTTGCTCTCTCTATACCGTACCCCCGTCTCTGAGCCAGTTTCAACTGGCTTACATTTCTTTGGCACAATATGCCATTACTAAGGCAAGAGTGAACGTTTCTGGCATTTTTAATCTTTTCTGACTGGAAGTCTGGAAGTTATTCTATGGTTTGTGACAACGTAGTGAAGTGTATCTTCTTAAAAAAATTTATCTTTCAGAAGAGATTCCTGGGAAGGAGGCTTCCTACAGGTGGCTTATTTGCTGCAAATGCCGCACAATGTTTCATTTCCTCTGAATTTTCTGCAGTGTTTTTGTAATAAAATGCTCCATAGCAGATGGGTGAGGGTCTCTTTCTCTCTTGCTGCTTTTAACCAGCAATTTCATTCTGGTTGAAACTAGTTTGAGCAGCCGGGCAGAAATTTGGATTTCAGCAGATTGGTATTTGCATGCAAAACCCAACTGTGTTGTATGACCTGCATTGTGTTGCACCCACTGAGGATCTGGCCCATTTTTTGTGCAGGAAATGTTGATCTCCCATTAGGAGAGACCAAACAAGGGCCAGGATTACACACTCCATTTTACAGACAAGGAAATGGAGCACAAAGAAGAAAAAAGAAGTGATTTGTCCCAGTACTGGAAGACAGAAGGAAATTTTTAAAACATATTTTTGTTTGTCTTTCATATGGGATTGTTTTATCAGCTTGACCCTCACACAGTAATGGCAGCAAGGAAGTGATGATTTCAGGGGGATGGAAGATGGAAGGATGGAAGATGGAGGATGAAGGTGAGAGCTTTGAGGACTTAGCTCCTCCAAAAACACAAAGTTGGACATCCCCTAACTGTTAAAGGCAGGCCTACAATTCCCTTTATTTGCATCTTACTGTGGTTGCTCATAAATCCCCTGATTAAAAGGCAGAATTTTTGCAGAGAAATAGACAATATTTTCAAGAAATTTAAATGACCCTCCTCAAGTCAAGTGGAGTTAAGTGGGACATGTAATGATAATTTTTTTTTCTCAGAAAATTCTAGTTTGCCAGAAGTAAAACATTAAAACAGGAAAAGCTGCATTCAAACAGATTTTTCAGCATTTTCAGGAGCATTTTGTAAAGGTTTGAATTTATCAAAATTAAAAGTCTCAGGAGTTCTGATGTTCAAAATTCTGGTTCTCCAGCTCAGCACTACTTTGTTTCAAAATATAAGCAAATTAAATTCAAAGCCTTTACTCAGGGTGGAAAAAATGCTGCCACATCTGATAACCTGTTCTACACAATTTTCATGAGCATCAATTACACCATAAAGCAAAGAAAAGTCAGAGCCTGTAACCAAAATTCATCACTTCTCTGTGTCTTGGGTAGTCAGTTAAAATAGTGCAAACTGGGTCTAGGTCTCGCACATTATTATTTGTTTATTAGTACCATTGTTCAGCACAGCACCATTACTTAAGTAGAAATATGTTTTAAGGAACAGCAGTAGAGAACTGTTTTTCTGCCATCTGGAAAAAATAAAGAACCCCGATTCTAAGACATGTTTGTGACATTTGTAATGTAGATATGATGCTGTATGCATGCAGAAAACGTGCAGGTAATGATTTTTCCTTGTGAGCATATGAGAATTTGCAGAAATTGCTTTTCTGCAAAGGTAAGGAAAAAAAAATTATGAGGGTCTAAGTGGAGGAGTAAATCTCCCAAAGGTGCTCTCTGCCTCTTGGTGCAGCCCAGCTTCAGTGTCCCACCGAGGCAGCTTTTAGGCCCGGAGCACTGTCAGACACCACTAAACCCCTACTTGTGGCAGTCCCACTGCGCTGGCCACCCCACTCCACACTGAGTGGGATGGGACTGAGGCCACAGGAAGGGGGTGCAAGGAAACCAGACCCCTATTTTCTGGCCATGCTGGTGTCCATCTGAGTGGACAATGGTTAAAAACCAAAAATAAGCACACCAAGGAGTATGTAGGGTCACAGTGATTGACATGGTGGGGTAAGACCTGGGTAAGTCTATGAAAAACCTGTTTTCTTCCCTGAATAACCCCAAAATCATCTCATCCACCCTGCTGGTATCTTTGCCCGCTGGGCAGCTCTAGCAGGCGTTTACTGTGCGTGCCTTGGAGGCTGCTGACTAAAGCGGTGGTCCTGCTCTCCCTTCCTGCCCCATCCTCATCTCACCTTGATTTCTGCAACAAAACACCCAGCTGCAAGAAGAGGCACCCGGGGTGTGCATGCGTGCACGTGTGTGCATGCTTTCCAGCAGACACAGCTCACCATGGTCGTTTCCTGGCACCTCCACCCAGTGCAAGCAAAGCCATGGGAACAGGCAGCCTGGGATGGAGGCTGTGTCCAAAACTGACCAAATCTCGGTTTTCCTCTGGCTCCACTCAGGGATTTATGTCCAAAGGAATATCATGCAGCCACAGGGGTAACATCACTGGTGGGGTCAAAGCCCCGAGGAAGAGGCTCTCTCTCCTCTTCCCTCCCACAGACCGAGCCTGAGCTGGAGCAGAGGAGAGGGAAACCCAAGTGCTGTGCTCACCAGCAGCAGCGTGCACCCAAAGATCAGGCAGGAGTGGGGGGAACGGGGCTTGGTGTGACTTTCGCCATTGCTACTGCCCACCCACCTCCCCACCTGCAGCACCTGCCTGACCTCTGCCAGGCTATGGGAGCTCACAGCCTTCCCAAAACACCACGCTGGGCATCTTGGTACCTGGCCGCCGGGGTAGGTGCCTGTGGTTGTAGGCACCCTTGGCCAAATGCGCTACCTCACATATTCAGCACGTTTAGTGTAAAAACTCATTTCTGTCCCTAATCAGCAGCAAATTTTGCCAACAGCATGCTCAAGTCAAGAGTCTGCCCGCCGCTCTAGGTGCTGAGCGTGGGCTTCATCATGCCTATACATCTGTGAGCATATTTTCAAGTCCTTACACACTTACATGCAATACAGCATCATAAAATGAAAGGAAAACACTCGGGCGTTCTGTGAGAGTAGACAGACACAGGCATTATCAAATAATCTGGCTGCAATTATAAATATATAATAATATTTCAATTTACAAATCTGACTGCTTATATCTAAAAGCCATTATTTACTTTGTACATAAAAGTGCTTTACGTCATACACACATAATAAAGAAATGGAAAGTCTGAATTGCACTACAAAAGTGGGACCTTATCATCTTCTGAGATTTAAGAAAGAAAAAGTTCACATGGAAAATTTAAACTTGGGCTACCAGGGTGGATTAGAGAGATCTAGTGATATGTATCAGAAAACTAATTTTTTTTTTAACAGTCCCCTTTGTAGAATGTGTTTTAATTCACAGAATTAAATTATACTTATCACTGTATTCTTTCAAGTGCAATTCAGAAGCATCTTGTGATAGTTATTCTCAGTGTGAAAAAGTTTCCTCTAGTTTACTGCAAGTTTCATGTTTCAGAGATACAATATATAAATGATACAAGTTGAAATGTGACTAATCCATTTCTACACATACTGATTAATACTTTTGGGCTTCAAGCATCATCAGTTATTTTTTAAATCAGTTATTTATTATTTTTATATTTGCCTTAATACTCATCTCATCCCCAAAGTGGATTTTATTAAACTAAATTTTGTAAATGAGCAGTTGTTAACAGGAAAGTATCAGCATACACTCATGTAACAGTAAACCAGCTTACTGACACCATGAGGGAAAGAAAGGCCAGAGAAAGTATTTCTGTAGAAACTGGATCCATTGGCACTTTGGTCTCATGTGGATTTCTTCCTCTTGGCCATCTCGGCTTGTGAAATGTACAGGGACGTCCTGTGCTTGAAACCTTCACCTCTGTCAGATTTGGTTGCTCTACATTCATGAGGGCTTGCAGATAAAGGACTATATTCCTCTCAGTGCCTAAAGGAACTAGATTAAAACTGGGATGAATGGGAAAAAAGAAAACAAGCAAATTGTGCTTTATAGCTCTAGTTCATCACTGTTTCTGTACATTGCCTCTCCTGTGTTTAATAATGACCTGTCCTCTCCGGAGAAGGGTGGGCTTTTAGTTAAAAGTACATGACCAGCAAATCAGGACATTCAGCTTCTGATTTCAGCTTTGGCATGTTTGTTGGCTTGGGAAAATTATGTCATTCCTGCCTACCACAATTTTCACAAATGTCAAACAGGTTAATACATGAGTATTCCCCCCGCCTCGCCCCGGGTGAGCATCCCCGCTCCTCTGCAGCCAGTCAGTCAGAGGGACGCTCCATCCTCCTTACAAGCAGACTGGGAGCAGGAGCCCATCTTCAGAGCCACTAATTGCTCTCACCTCTCTCTCCCCGGTGACCCCAGAGGAACCGCAGACCCTCACGTAGGCAGCTGGCTTTAGATGCCCAAGGAGGACAGCGTGCCCATCCTCCCATGTCCATGGGCAGAGCAACATGTTTTCACATGTAATTGGGAAAAGATTTATGCCTTGAGGTTAATCATAGACACTTGTTTTCACATTTTTCTGATAAATATGCTAATGCAAAGTACTCTTAATATTCTAGCAATCAATTGTAATCACTCTCATACCATTTTTTCTCGCCAGTAAACCAGTTTTACATATTTATGGGCCTTAGTGCAAAGATGTGAATATTTGAAGTGCATTTTGAAACAGTTACATATGAAAAGGTTTTGATTTCTATACTACATATTTTTGCATGCACTGAAGTCCATTACTTCGCATATTGGATGCAATTTTATATTTAGGTGTATACATTACAGTGCCCAGTCCCTTTACAGAACCTTTACTCAGCACTTTGAAAATCCACTGAAGCCTTGGATTTTTTACTTCTAAGAGTTGACCTTAAACTTTTCCCTTGCTTAGAAAGTCCTTTATGTCTCAGCAGTACCCAGTCTTTTTGTATCTCAAATGTGAAGTGAAAGATCCACTGTGTGGCACACTGTTAACCAAGGGAAGAGGAATGGGTTATCAGCCCTTTGGACATGATGAGGAATATTGATCTAGTTATTTCCCTTTTGCGAGCTTTCATGCTCCTTGGTTGCTGATGGATTGAGCTGGTCTTCAAAAAAGTGCATGTGCAATTTTGAAACAGGTGAAAAGGGTAAGACACGAAAAATTGTGGGGACAAGTGAGATAGTATGAATTTCAACTTGTAATTGCTTTGTTTAACCTTTCACAGTCCTGCAAGTTGTCCCCCATAGTAAAAAATATGATGTATTTCCTCCTATTTATTATTTGCAGTGGGCTACTGAAGAAAAAAACCCAATGAAGTATGCCTCTGAGTCAAAATGGTCTCTGCCAGGAATAACAGCAAAGCTCTTGCACCAGTGCCTCATTAGTTTATGGAAAACAGGTCCCTAAGGAAATGGTGGGGTGTAAATAAATTTAAAACAGTTTAGCCTTGCAAGTAAAGGGGATGCCAGATTTTTAAAACAGTGGTGGCTCAATGATGCCTTAACACTGTGTTGCACGCATCATAAATTTCATCTAGGTTCTCCAGGATGTTTATAAACACCATAGAGTGATACTATTACAGACGCACATTTTTAACCTGTAAAGCGCACGTGTGCTCTTTGTCATCTCCAAGTGGTATTCTTACTAGTGGCAACAATCCCTGTTACCTATGTTTGATAGAGGCACAGAAGAATCTGCCCCTTGACATACCATCCCCACTCTGTTCTGCCAAACAAACTGACTTGCTTTGTGTTCATGCAGCATCCACCAATGCCACAGGATTAGAGCAGAGCGCGCTGGATGAGCAATGAAGTTCAAATTTCTGGACAAAATCCTACTGCTGATAGAGACTCACATGTAGATAGCTCCTCCAGGTGTCTGAAGGTCCCACACCTGGAATCAGCCTAGGAACAGCATCCAGGTTCTCCATGCCAGCTCCATGGATCTTGACTGCTGATCTAGCTCATGATGGGTTTCCCCATTTGGAAAGCTCCCAGACTTGGATGCCCCTCTTGGAAAGGGTACCAAGATGTCCTGCAGTGTCTTCAGAAAGACAGGTCCAACTTCAGCCTAGGCAGTGAGACTTATTCTCATATATCCAGGGGTCCTTACACAATTTGAGCATACAGTCATCTTTCAGCCAACAGGTATCTGAAGGTAGATACAAAGGATTCATTAGTCATTCTTTAACCTGGAGCTACATAAAATATTATCTAAAATCAGGTCATATGAAATGTTTCTATTTCTTTAGGAAAGTAATTTAACAAAAAATAAGCAAAATTAGTGCCCAGAGGTTTAGATGAGAAAATGCCCAACAGCACAAAAAGACTAAATATATCACCAGTACCAGATCCTTCACTGCTTTTATGCCCAGTGGCAAATAAATGCCCTCTGTGGCAAACCCCAAACAGGTCAGAGGCAAAAAGGGAGAATACACCTTTGTTATGTTTCAGATCACTGGAAAAAGGCATCATGCAGCATCACTTAAATGAGCTGCCCAAGGCCAAAACAAGTCTGTGGTATGCAAGCCTCACAGGCAGTAACCACTCTTGTGTATTCTGGTGAAGCAATAGCCCTGTCTCATACAATATAGGCAGGAGGCAGTACCTTATTCAAAGGTGATATTCAGGCACATTTTAAATTCTAAGTCTCAGAATACATGGCAAGTGTACTTCTGTGTCCGTTAATAAGATATCCCTTATTGCTCATGGCTTCAGTGTAGCGGTCTGACAGCAATAGGCCCTGTTTCTACTTAACACATAGGAGCAAGATTACATCCATCCTGAGCTGCCAAAAATTTATGAAGCAAAAATTCTCCATAGCTTTATATAACATTACTGGATATTTACATTTACAGTGGGACATGGGACTTCTCCATTAGCAGATATGTGTGAGAAAATATGTGAATCCAGCCGTCCTCCTCATGCCTGTACATCTAGGAAAGCTACTGCATATCAGTTATTTCATCTGAAAGCTGCAATAACTGTTTTTACTGGCTCTGGTCTTCATCTAAGCCAATGTCAGCCTTGAAAACTTGATTTTACAATATATTTCCCTGTTTTGGAGATGGGAATGGGGTTAATCCCCACCACCTCCACAAGGAATCAACTCAATAATAGACATGTGAATATCTGGAGTAAACAACCATTCAGACAATCACTCAGACCTCCCATGTTTCATTTTTGACACACAAAAGATGCTCAGCACCAAGAATTCCCCAGGAGAGGATGTAAAAATTTGGCACCTTTGGAAAAGCCACATTTTTTTATGTGCTAATTTGAGCAGGACAGTTTGATACTGAAGTTTTTGCTTATGACCATGGGCAAGTTTCTGCCTGCCTTTGCTTGATGGGATGCAGAGCAGAGAGACAGCAGGCTCCAGGATAGGGTGTCACACCATCCCACAGGAGGAACTACGTAGGTTTTCCAACATCACCTGCGACCCAGGCAGGGCAAGGAGGAGGGCTGGGAAAGCTCTGCCAGACCTGCCGAGATGGGACCTTGTTAGCTCAGAGGCTTACAAATGAGTTTTTGAGATATTGCAGGGAAGATCTTTCTGCAGGAATAGGCACAGGTGACTCAAGTGTTGCTGAATTTAAAAAAACAAGGCATTTGGGAATCTTGACATTTGTCCACGGACACAGCTCTGCAGGACACGTGCTTTTCTTTTCTCGTTAGGATGCACTAGTTCGGGCAGACTGTATTAATGAACATGCCCAGCAGCCTCTGTGCATGACTCCAGCCATCCTCAGAGAGGGGCAGAAGAGCCTGGCTGTGTCTGTGCTGCTCTCTAGAAGAGTGCCCTAAACTCCAAGGCTGGACAATGCAACAAAAGTTGTATCTGCTCAACTAAACCAGCCAAGGTGGAAGGACAGTCCTCCCAGGTCTGTGAGTGTCCTTGTAATCCAGTTGTACCTTCTCTGCCCATACACAAGCCTGAGAAGCATCACCACGTCGTAGGCTAAATGTTTCACTAGTGCAAATGCAGTTCCCCAGAAACTGAACATTGTGCCCATTCTGTCTTATTTACTGGTCCTGGTGGAGAACTGGTTGCCACTGGCATAACAAGCACTGCTCTGGAAAGCCCCAGGCCCAGAGCCATGCTTCAGGCAGGAGAACATCCCTGCAGAGCCAGCCCAAAGCTGTGAACAGCCCCAAGCACCCCTCCCATGCAATGCTTTTAGGTGGGCTAGCTGCTGCAGACATATCTCCAGCGCCCTAGCTAACATCTCTGAGGTCTTCACAGCTCCTCACGGAGAGCGGGTGCTCTTGGCTCGTCCAGGGCTGTTTGAGGCGACAGCAAGGGAAGGGGCTGCCTGCCCTGCTTCTGGCAAGGCAGCAGCAGCAGGGCTGGGCTGTGTGGACCAGCAGGGTATCAGACATGTTGTACTGCTTCATTTCCTATTATTCCATCTCTCAGGTCTAGTGAAAAAGGTGCACAGTCTTGTGGGAGATAAATCTACCGCACAGGCAGGGGAACAAGCGCACTGCTATGTTCCCAGCAGGATCCCAGGAGCCTGCTTCGCTCTCACTGACAGCTTGTGCACTATTAACTGATCCCTCTGACGGTGCCAGGGGTCTCCTGTTACAGCTGAACGTGGGCACAAAAGGACACAACTCAACAGCAAGCCATCTATCCTTTCCAACGTTCTCAGGTCTTCAAACAGGCTTAAGCTGGATTATTCAAGTTTGAAAGGGAAGAAAAAAACTTTTTGTCAATTGATGTAGCTACAGGCCAAATACAGTACCTGGCACAGCATTATCCAGACATTAAGACTAGAAAATTGCTAGAAAACACACCAAAGCACGCCAGGATCCTTTTAATGAACTTCAGGGTGGTTTTCAATTTGCTTTGTGGACAACACTCCCTTCCACCACTGACACCAGGAATACAAGTGTGACAGTCTCTGAAGAGGCAGAGTTACAGCCATATTAGAACAAAAGTAGAAGTAGGTAAAGGTTGGCCACCAGTTTTCCCTGAAACCTTTTTTTCTCCAGCTTGAGTCTCTGTGACAATCAGTAGGAAGATTACTGTGCCTTCCTTCTGAAAATCAGCAAGCAGCCCCATGTTGCCAATGAGTGAAAACCTTCCAGAGCCTGATGGAAAGGAGTGGGTTGCTAACAAAGCAGCAGAAAGCAGCTAAAGGGCTAGGAAGGGCATTACTGATGAAGAGGAGGTTCCTTAACGAGGGAAATAATACACTGCACGTATCTCAAATGAGGTTTGTTTCCCCCACAGTAAAATGAGATTTATTTCTGATTCTGCTGAAAGACAACAGCCAAGTCTGATTCCAAACCCAGACCCGAGAGCCTGAGATTGCAAGTGATTCTTAAAATTGTAAGGAAGACTTAATTCAACTCCACTTCATGTCTAAACAATAGTTTGAACATTCATTTAATAGGACTAGAATAGTCTAACATATTCCAAGCCTCAGTGGGTTTCCAGTGACTAAATTGTAAAATAAAATTGAATGAAAAGTGTTAAAGAGGTAGAACTCATGCAGTATTTGTTTCTCTACGTTTGTTTTGTGTGTAACCTGGATTTAGCTGTAACAACACTACATAAAACACTGGTGCATGTTCAGCAATGCCTCTGGAACAAAAAAGGATGATGATAGGAGATCTCGCTACAGCTTCTGCTATTAAGTCTTTGGGAGAGATGAGAAGAGATTGCTCATTAAATAAGTGTTATAAAGCATTCAGCGCTGAGAGACTAGTTCAGAAGTAGAAAGTGAAAGGTCAGCTGTTCCCACTAGAAAAGTATGCATCACAGCCAAGCAGTTATTATTGCCTATTGTCACAGCGCCCTTCCCAGAAACGTGGGAGAGGTCTTGGAGAAGTGACAGAAACTAAAATAACAGTGATTAAACAGGACAGCAGTACATCATGGAGTCAAGATGACAAGGCAATCCAGAGAGCAGTCCCGTGCCACAGAGAGGGAAGTATCTGGAAGCTGCTTCCACTGTATCCTTGTGCCATTCACTAGTGAGCAAACATATGCGGACCGAGGAAGAAAACGGTCTCTGGGTCTGTGTCAGCTGATGAAACAGATCATAGAAAAATGAGAGTAATTTTTAATTGCTTCTTGAAGGTAACAAAAAAAAAAAGCACATTTCCTACATTTTCATCTGTACTTAAAGTATCTGATGTGCTCTACATCAGAGCACACTGTAAATATTACTGAAAAGCAGAATCTAACTCATAAATTATTGGCATTCTGTGCCAGACGGGCTTGTACTAATGTTTAGAGAAGCAGATCACCTGGGAGAAATGTGCTCTACAAGTTGCAGGAGAAACTAAAGAGACAATTAATGGGCATTGGCTGTGCTACACATATTGTTCCCATGTTGTTCAGGCCAAAGTTGACTGCCTGCCAATAGATATAGAAGTAATTGTCAACAAGATTTACAGTTACTTTTTAATTTGCACAGTTAAAGTAGAAAGGTTGAAAGAGTTATGTGATTTGTTGAAGGTCTGTACTAACTGATAGACCATAGCATCCTGCACCAGTGATCAGTAAAGAACACAGAACACAGACTTCACATTTTTCTTGATTCTGGAAGCTATTCTTCATGGCAGAAAGCTGAAGTGCCTTGCTATCATCAGCAACTGGTTTTTATTTTACACATCCGTCCGAAAAGCCATCCTTCCTGCTGCCAAACTAGGCACCAGGCAAGTTCTAATCCTACCAGTGGAGGAAAAAAGAGTATTTTTTAGCAATTTGCACTTTAATGTAATGAAATTAAGGATGTGGTGTTTCAGCTTGTGGCAGAACTGCTAGCAGCTCCTGAATTGACCACTCTTGTATGTGAACGTGGATGGTGTTATTTAATTAACCGCATCAGACTGTAGCCTGATGATATGCATCTCCACTCTGCAAAAATATAAAATGGGAAAGTAAACACCCTATGAATGTCCAGGAAATTGGTAAAAATAATCAGGTAATGGCAGAAGGTTAGAAAGATCTCTGCAGTTTTTAGGAAGCCCTGTTGCCCATAACGTTACATGGGTATGACCGTGCTTATCATTCAAACATGGAAAATAGAAGATACAAATTACTTTGAAGGAACAACTTGGTCTGGAAAGCCTGTGGCTTTCTTCCAGGCTGCACAAGGGATCAGCAACAATTCAGGATCAATCTGGAGATCCAGGCAGTCAGTCTGAGGATGTATCCAGGAGGTGCTGGATTGAAGAAGGATTCATAAGGCCTTCTCTTTGGTGGCTTTCTGGAACATCTCTAGAGCCTTGAGTAAATTCCCTCCTCCATTAGTATATGGAAGGCAATCAAATGCAACCATCCCATCAAGGTCAAAGGACATCCACTACTAGACTACCTTTTGCAAAAATAACTGTACCTCTCTACTGGCTCCTTCGCATCTCACTCCTGGTCAGCCCCACGGGCTTCTCCTCTTGGCAAATCCTCCCACTAGGGCTCACAAGCAGGGCAGAGGCAGTGTCTGTGCTTTCCTTATTCCCAGCTAACACAGCATCCAACAGGCTTTGGCTGGTTTGTAGCTGCACCCCGCTGGCTAGTGTTTGCCTTGTGCTCCGACAGTGTAAACTATGACACAAGTGGCTCTTTCAGCCTTTTCTGAACCGAATCTCCAGTCCCTGAAGGAGAAAGCAGTTTGTAAATGTGGCTCTGACACAGTTTGGTGCTATCCACACAGGTTTGTGAAAACATTTCATAAGCCATCTCAGCTGGAAGTAGGCTTAACTCTGTCCTCTAGCAGAGGTGAAGTCCTTTGTCCCGGCCAGTGTAAACAGGGCTTAAGCTCAGCAGAAATTAATTGGGCTAATTAAGAGGTAACCCTAGATTTGTAGGATGAATCTGTAAGGATTTGTATTCCCATCAGCATTTAAGACTGTGGCAAAAGTTACTTGTTAGAGTAATTGCTGTGTGATTGTCACAGAATACTGCAGGCCAGAATCAATAGGCTGCAGCCACTCAGCAGCACCAGATTCAGAAAGGATGGAAAATGTGATGTATCAAATTAGGGGCAATAAGTGATGATGATGCTGAATAAACATGATAATGGATTTGGAGATATTTGAAGACACTTTTTAGTCTTCCACCCCCAAGGAAAGGAAATGTGAAAATGCTAATACAACCCACCACATTATTTTGACTAGCCATGGGGCTAAGGCATCCCAGGGCTGGGATCCCTTGGTTTATAACAAAATAAATCCTGGACTTCAAGAGGCTTTTCAGCATCCTTGCATTTTCTGGTGCACTTCATTAAAATGAGTAACAGAGGAAAGAGGGGGTCAAGCTTCAGGTACAAAAATCAGTAGAACATAGAACTCCTGCATGTTCAGGCTATAGGAGAGTCAAGATAACTCTGAACTCTTGGGTCAAGCCTGACCTCCAGAAATACCACTGGCATGACGTCAGAGGGAGAAGAGGTCAGAAGGAGAAAATGTCAGAGGGAGAAAATACATTTCTACTCCACTGCAGAGAAAGCTTTCCCTCTAGCAATGCAAACATCAATTCTTAGTTCAGATCATCAACACTGATGCTCCATGACTCCGTTGCATCCATCCTCCAGGGTCTCCCAAGAAGGGTACCACCTAACTTCCCTCTTTAAGGAGGGATTCCTAGAGATGGGCTTCTTGGAAACCATGAAATGTGTGGACTTCTCAATCCATCTGTCATCTGTATGCTAAATCTGTACAACTTAGCACATACTAGCACACATTATCCCTACTCACTAATAATTCCTCACCCTTCTACTTTCATTTTCCGTACCACACAGTGATCACAGAGACTGACAATAGATAACATGAGACCTTCAGGCTAGTATTAACTCAAAGGTGGGTAACACTCTCTCTAGGAAAGAAGAAACCGTCTCACAGCAGGGACCCACTATGGCCAAATGCTGGGGAAATAATTTTCCCAGAACAACGGTCTTTGCTTTTACACAGGAAAAAAAAAAACTAAGAATGTTGAGAGGTTTAGAAAACATGACCTATGAGGGAAAAGCTGAAGGAACTGGGTTTGTTTAGTCTAGAAAAGAGAAGACTGAAGGGGCATATGATAACAGTCTTCCAGTATGAAAAGGCTGTTGGAGACAGAGATGATGAACTGTTCTCTGTGGCCACAGAGGAAAGGATGAAAAATTACTTTGCAGTAAAGAAGATTTCAGAGTGATGCAGGGAAAGAGGGAGAGTTATCAGTCTGTGAGGTGATCACAGTGAGCAGTGGACCAGAGCTTCAACCTATTGGGGAAGACAGTGCAGCTCTTTAAGAACAAATTAGACATATGTGTCTATTGTGGAATCCTGCTGTGGTATGGCGGCGTGGGACACTTTGTGACCCCTTCCAGCCCTATAGCTTTGTGACTGAGCTCTGATACATATAAGCCTCACATTGAAGCCAATGGGTTTGTCTGTCAAATGACTGAGCAAAAACTTCAGGCATTAGCCTGGTAACTTCAAAATCAAAATAGAAGGTTGCAAAGCACAATCAGATGCCAGTTAGAACCAAATTTTTGTTCCTAACCCTGACTAAATAAGGAATATTCATTAAAGGAAGCAGGAATTGGACATGCCGTATCTTCATGCTTTATCTTCAGAAGATAGACCACTTGCTGGGTGACAATGCAGAGAGAAGTCTCCTGAGTGTGCCTTGGTGAGAAAATACAATTCCTTGGCAGCAGCAGACCCAGAAAGACTGTGAGGCTGGTTACAATGCTGTAAATCCAAGGTAACGCAGAAGAAATCAGTAGATTTATAACAGCATAATTGTGATCAGCATAGAAGCCATTGTATTTTCACTTGGGAAACGTTAGCTAAGCATTCAACAAAAGCTCTGTTTTCTCCCCTCGAGCCTCTCGCGTGATTCTGTGACACACTGCTGGCTTTTTTCACTCTCAGACATCACTTTTTTTTTTACTCAGAGATTTCAGTCAAGCTTTAGGATGTCAGGGAACAGACCACAAGGGTAAACCATGCATCTGGTTGTTCAAGTGTTTTCAGGTTTTTATTCTGATGTGTTCTTTCTCAAGCCCACTTGCAAAAATGATGGCTTGCCAAAATACCTGGCAGGGCCAGCATACCTAGAGCAAGCCTGGAGGACCTGGAAGAGAGGCAAATATGCTGACCACTTGCTCATCTGTCTTATTCTGCACATGTTCTTAAGCTATGGCTGCCTCCAGATCTGTTTTAATCTCTCTGCTGAATTAGTCCTTTACAGCATGTCTAATTGGCTGTTGTTTGAACACTGCATGGACCCCCTCTTTGAAAAGACCCATTTCAACTCATCTGTTAGTGTGTACCATAAAGTATTGCCGTTCCCTTGAACTTGTCTGCAACATGAATAAATGGAAGAGGCAGAAACACAAGATGCAAGCTTAAACAAAAAGGATTCTCATTTCTTGACTCCTAACACGTGTTTACCCCCCACTGCCCTCAGCTATTCTCCAAAGGCAGAGTCAATGGGCTTAGGACAAGGCTTGTGAAAAGGCTGTTGAAAAAAGGACTCCAGACCCCAAGGAAATCTGCAGTTGGAGGAACCCTAGATCGTATTTCCTGTTAGACTTAGACAACAGCTACCTCAAGTTGTGTTATTACCAGGTCTATGTAAATGTGGACTTGTTGGTTCCATCCTGCCTTTCCCTTTGCCCTATTCACAGAGCTCAACTGAATGAGCTATTTGTTTTATGGATAAGAAGCCATTTCTTTTGGTCATCTGTGATCTTCCTGCTCTTGACCAAAATGAACAATCAAGACCTTCTTTCAGTGTAACTCTAGCAAGTTATGAAAAATTTACAAGTCCTTCTTGCATCAACAGCATGCTGCATCTAGAGGCTTCCACGTGGATAAACCTAAGCAAGCAGAACCCACTTGCCACCAGCTTGGCTGGGACAAGTTGCCCACACACTCAAATGCCGCTTACCCTGGTCATAAAAACCTTAGGGAAGCAAAAGCTGCAGCATATCTTAGGCCCTAGTTCAGATACAAGTATTTCCACCCAGCAGGACACAAAAATATGCAGGACCTAGAAACTCAGAAGAGTGTCTTGGAAATTCAAAACTATCTCAGAGATAAAGAATAGCATTCATTTTTTGATATTTTTTTTTCTCCTTTTTGAAGTTAAAAAGGGTATGCTCCAACTTTGTGCACATGGCCAGTGTAAATTGAACACGTAACCTTAAAAACATGCAAAAGGTGGGATTTCCAGCTGTACTTAGGGCTCACTTTATTGTGTTCCCACTGAAGTCATGGGAGTCCTCTCATCCATTTCAACAGGCTAGAGGTAACAGTAGTTACAATAAGAGTTTTAAAAAATAACATAGAATCGTAGCCATTTTCCTGTTGCACCTACCCACAGGAGAGTCCCGAATTCCCCCCCATAATCCCTAGAGGAATTCAGATACCAGAACAAAACAAGGAAAGCATAACTTGCACAGAGATGCCAATATCGTTTTTCAATGTGTCAATAAGAATGTTGAAACTGTGTTTGGGAGGAGACTTGGTAATATATTAACTCTACCCACAGGCCATGCATCAGCTTTTTAATCATACTTTAATCTTACATTTATTATTTTAATCACACTAAATCAGAAAGATTTAATCTTCTTATAGTTTCAACGGAGACCTTCAGCAATTAAAAAATGTTGCTAATTTTTCATAGATATAAATAGGTAAGTATGACCTACCACCACTTAGCTTCTTAATCATCAAAAAATGTACTTCATGTGTCACCACTGATCCATCACATGATGGTAGCTATAGTGAAAAAATAACCAGAGGAAAGAAAGAGATTATAAAGTTTGGATGTTCTGCCTATACACTTGAGAGTTAGCTAATTTCTTTTCAGATTAATTACATTCAGATCCAATCAGTTTGCAAGGTGCATGGCTTCTGCAAAGAGACAAGAGTTCTGTAGAGCTTTTATAAAAATAATTTATTTGCAAAGGGTTGAGGTAATGTGTGGCCCAGCACATGAAGTTTCACATTCTTATTGGAAAGACAGAGTAAAAACATGGGATTTGCAATCATAGATGCCATGATCATTCCCAGATGGTGTCAGACAATGTCTGTGCAGTGATACCAAACAAAGAACTGATCGCTCTTCCATATATCGAAGAAAGAAATAATGTGTGCTCAGAATTAATATCAAATGAATCTCAAACTTCTCCATGTGTTTGTGCAGTCAGATACATACCCTTTACGTATACATGGAAGTGTATGTTGGGAAAACATAGGCAGGAGGGAATTTCTTCCAATTATGAAGCTTCCCATTAAACAAATCACACCCAACCCTGTGAATATGTTAACAAACAAGTGGGCATGCTCCAAGGAAATGAAAATTTGAATGTACATTTATGGTGGGTTGACCCTGGCTGGACGCCAGGTGCCCACCAAAGCTGCTCTATCACTCCCCTCCTCAGCTGGACAGGAGAGAGAAAATATAATGAAAGGCTTGTGGGTCGAGATAAGGACCTGGAGACCACTCACCAATTACCATCACGGGCAAAACAGACTCGACTTGGGGAAATTAGTTTAATTTATTACCAATCGAATCAGAGTAGGATAATGAGAAATAAAACCAAATCTTAAAAACACCTTCCTCCACCTCTCCCTTCTTCCTGGGCTTAACTTCACTCCTGATTTTTCTACCTCCTCACCCCCAGTGGCACAGGGGGATGGGGAATGGGGGTTGTGGTCAGTTCATCACATGTTGTCTCTGCCTCTCCTTCCTCCTCAGGGGGAGGACTCCTCACACTCTTCCCCTGCTCCAGCGTGGGGTCCCTCCCACGGGAGACAGTCCTCCACGAACTCCAGCATGAGTCCTCCCNGCATCCCCTTGCTCCAGCGTGGGTTCCTCCACAGGCTGCAGGTGGATATCTGCTCCACCGTTAACCTCCATGGGCTGCAGGGGGACAGCCTGCCTCACCATGGTCTTCACTATGGGCTGCAGGGGAATCTCTGCTCCAGCGCCTGGATCACCTCCTCCCCATCCTTCTTCACTGACCTTGGTGTCTGCAGGGTTGTTCCTCTCACATATCCTCACTCCTCACTCCAGCTGCATTTTGTGCCCAGGTTGGTTTTTTCCCCCTTCTTAAATATGTTATTGAGGTGCTACCACCATCACTGATGGGCTTGGCCTTGGCCAGCGGTGGGTCCGTCTTGGAGCCAGCTGGCATTGGCTCTATCAGACGTAGGGAAAGCTTCTAGCAGCTTCTCACAGAAGCCACCCCTGCAGCCCCCCCACTACCAAAACCTTGCCACGCAAACCCAATACAACATTCAACGTGGTCTATTCTGGAAGGACCAAGAGGAGAAAAATACTTTTAAGTTACTTAAAATACTCCAAGTGTTTTCGTCAGGAAAACACCCTTGTGCCCCTCAGCCTTGCTGAGGTGAAGGCATCGTATAGCAAACCTGGTGCAACTCAGACAATTTTTAGACAAACAATAAATGTATCAAACAACTGAACTTTGGAAAGAGCATAAACTTATAATGAGTTTTAGTCACATTTGGAAAAATAATTTTGGCTGGGATTAAAAAATGGAGGAATTCTTTTTTATGTTGAAACTTTTAATTTAACAAAAGAAATATTTGTTTTGGGAAATGTTGAAACTTCATTTTTTAATATTCCCAAACAGAAACTCATCAGCTCTTGGTTTTAAACTGGTGCTTCTCTTTTTAAAAATTAACTTGTAAGCCTGTGTGGGTGACAAAAGGGAGTGGAGGTAAAGACCACTTGACTCGCATCCACCAGGAAAAGAATTGTGGTGTGAGGATAAAGCTAGGGAGCCATAAGCTGAGATCTGCCCCATAAAGGAGAAAATGTGCTCATTTTGGCCAGAGAGATCTACAACACCCTTCTTTCGGTATGCACATACATCCTGAGCTCCAGCCTGGATTCGAAAGGCTCCTTAGTTTTTGAATAGTCTCAAAAGTGTGTTAAAAACTTAACAAAGATGACAAATGCTGCCTTTAAGGTTTTACAGGCCTTAATCACACAATCTGTTACACAGAAATGGGCCTTTCTATGCTCATCAGAAGTAGTGCACATTTATATAGTATTAAGTCTAAAAGTGGCCTCAATAATTTCATACCTATTGGTGAATGTGGGTGAAATTCTTTATCTCTAGGAATGCAGGAGTTCATATCAATTTATAATTGGCTTTTTGACATCTGTGAATTTCTGATATTTTCCCAGCTATTCCATTTCTGAGTTACAGGTTTCTCACGAAACTGCTCTTTATACACCTTATTATTATGTATAGAAGCAGTAAGAGTGGTCCCAGAGAACGGCACAAAGGCACTCAAAAGGATCACGTTAGTAGATTAGGTCCCAATCCTGCTGTCTCCTTGTACTCCCAGGAGAGCTCTGTGGATTTCAGTGGCATTTCTCATGTCTGCCAATGTCCTCCTGTGTTACTCAAACTACAGGATCAGGGCCTTGGTCAAAGGAAAGGGTCACGGTTTTTAAGGGATCTGCACTAAAATTTTTGTCATACTTTTTATGTCTCCAATGAAAGTGTGGTTAAATAACCCATGGACTACAGCCACTGAGCATTTCACTTAGCTATCCAGGGGTGAATATTACCATTTATTTGGGGACTTGTCAAAGTATTATTTTCATTACACTAATAAATACTGTAAAAGTCAAAATAAAAAATGTTATAAGTTCTGGAACATGTCTTATCTAAATCTATATGATCTGGAAATATTTAGCAAGGGAGTTCAGTAATACAAAACAGAAACAGAAAGGGTCCTGGGTAAAGCCTTAGGGAAATGCCAAACTATTAATTACACATTAAGTGGATGGTTTTTATTTTTCTGTTGAAACAGCAACTATGCTACAGTGCAACAAAAATTATTCTCTGTTATAACTTAGCCTAGAAGTCCAAGCTATTTTAATCCCTAGAGCCAAAGTGCTTTAAAAGATGAAATAAAATTGTGTTGGGATTTTTTTAAATTAGGAAATAGGAGAGACAAATTCTGACCCATTAGCACAGAACTTGGCAAACACTAATGATAAATCAAAGCTATGCTCTGCAAATATTCTTGCAAGTTTAACTGTATACTTGCAAATTCTTTTTCTCACCTAAATGATTTTCCCAACTTGAATTTAATATAGGTAAATATCACCACCACTGCTAACAGTTCTGATGAAGTTAAAAGGACTGCCTTCATGTGTAATACTGCCCATACACAAGAATGTTTGCCCAATCAAGCCCAACAGCTGCTACATGTTGTTGCTTGCACTTGCTGGCCATTCCTTTGTATTAATTATAAATAATGAAGGTTATCTAAAAAAGGATCCCAAAATACTTCACAAGGCATGGCCATAAGCCTGTTCACACTCTGTACAAACATGGGAATCTTGCTTTTGTGTGCAAAGCCCCCTGCAATACCCAATACTCCAATACCCAATACCCAATACTCTTCTGTATACACTTGTGTGTGTGTTTACCCAAAGGCACAAGCTGCATCATCGAAACGAAGACACTTCCAGGATGGAGAAGAGCCTCTAATCAGAGTATGGTATGCTCCTTTGCTCTGGGGAAAAGGTTACATTTTGGTCAGGACATGGGGGTAAATCCTCCCCTCGTATGTAAAGCACCACGGGATCTTTAATGTCTAGGCTGAGCAGACATGACCTCAGTTTTCTAAGGTTTCCTTAATTCCTCAACTCCCACCTGTGAAAGGTCACAGAGCAGTTCCAGTGTTACTGAATTTGTGCTTTGCTTTGGATTTTTGGGAGGACTCTTTTGGGTTTTAGGGGTTTTTTTTCATTTGACCAACCTGTTTCCTCCCCAGATTTGTCTGGTCCTCAGACCACGAAGTCAGTTTCTGTGAGTGCCTTGGATGCAGGGGAAGGGGGGAAGAGCTAATCTGGAATCTGAAAACAGACAGGACACATCATTCCATGAATCTGTGCTTATCTATGTCCTTTTCAGCTTTTAATGGAAGCAGCCTGGAAGCTGCAAAAGTACAAAAATATAAGCACAGATCAATTTGGACAGTACATGGGGGCTGGAGAATTCAATGCTCAAGTTACCCAAAAAATCAAGTGAAAATGAAGATACAAATCTCTCAGAGCAAAAAGACTTCCTCCACTAACTATATTCCTTCAGGTATCCTGCTGTGAATGAAACCCTATGTGTTGCACTCACCATCCAGCACTGAAGGGAACTCAAGAGCCCCGAATGACCAACAAAGTGGAAGAGAACTGGGAAGAAATTTACAGAAGAAATCCTCAAAGATTCTTGTTTAGTGGAGACCCTTCTTCTTCTGAGGGTTCCCACCCAAGAAAGAGTTACCTGTCTCTTTGTTCATAGTGATTTCTGCCAGCTGTTGCAAGTGAGCAACTGCCTTCCTCTAGGTATGTAACCTACCTAAGCATCTGGGACTCTTAGCACTGTCCAAAGACCACTCCACAGAAGATGCACCTAAGATTTGCAAAGGTGTATGAAATTTATATGACTACAAATTAATAAAGCTTCCATTTCAAAGGACTGCAATTTTCAGGACAAACCTATGATCCCTTCCCAGTTATATCCTCAAATCCATAAAACTGCTGCGTGTGAAAGAACTGAAAAGTCCTGCTCAGCAGAGAATGCACTGTAATTCATTGACTTGGACTTGGATGCAAGCTGCAGTGACTCTAACGCCCTGCAAGTCTTCCATCAAAAGTAACATGCTGGTGATGAACACTCCTTCCAAATGCACATTCTTACTTTTTTGTGTGTGTGAGCATTCTTCTTTGTGGTCTCCCAGGGAACCCGAGAGAGGATTTTCATCATCTACCCTCACAAAGTCCTCCCTCCCCACCAGGATATTATTCACGTGACTCACTAGTAAAGGTCAACATAACCTTGAGGAAGCTATCACAGTAAAGCCACGGGCATTTGTCTACAGCAGGAGGAATAGCCCAGCACTACAGAAGCAGGGGTCTGCTTTGAGGAACTTCACAGACCTGAATCAGGTGAAGTCTCATAAAGTGCCAGGGCCAATTTAAACCCACAGCTGATCTGTGTCCACTGACACAGAGGGCTACTAAGGGAAAATGGGATGGAAGTCATTGCATAATGGTGGAAAGGAGGGACTGTCCATAGTAGTGCACCCTTCTAGTTTAAAAAGTCAAAATAAGCTTGCCAAAAGATGTTTTATCTTTTTGCGCTCTGTCTTACATTGACTTTCCTCTGCCTGCCTCCTCCCCCAAGTTCCACTGGTTACCTCCTTTTCTTATTACACTAAAGTCATAAAAAATTGTAAAAATACCTTCATTTCACCCATTGACTACTCTTAGATATCATAGTCCATAGCTCCCTTAATGAAGTCCTCAGGCAGCATTTCCCTGTATCCTTATCTGGGTTTGGTAATAAAGCATAATTTAAGCCAACCTCCTTTTACAATATATGAACTAGAGCTGGGCAAGCTTTTCATAGCAAATGTTTTATTTAGTGGATTAAGCCTTTTGTTCTCTTTGTGAATTATTATGGACAAACTTTGACTTTAATTCATCTGGTTGTTATTCACAATTGTTTAAATAACTGTGTCAGTGAACATATTTCAGCTGTTTAGATTGTTCTGAAGTGATTCACTTCAGTTCTTTCTTTTGCTATTTGTTATATGCTATTTGCTATTCAAGGGCTGTATTTAGTTTTACCCACCCCACCTGGTGACAATATTACCTGATCCTTAGACTGGAAGGTCTATGTAGAGGAGCAAAATCAAAGAGATTTCATAATGCCCTCTCTTCCTACTGTTCTCTGTTCACAACATATTTTGTACAAAATTTTGTACAAGTATACAATAAGTATCCATGATGAGGCCTATTTTCCACAAATAGCCTTTCAGTAAAAGTAATTAGGTATCTCCATGTTAACGGAAACCATTAAAATGTCTGAGAATATTGTCTAATTGGACTGACAGCTTTTGTCAAATACTTAAGATTCCACCTAGAAGTAACATGGCAATGCAATACCAGACTCCATTAGTTCTGCGCCTCACTGAGCTCCTTCTTTTGTTGAAATGAGTATTTCTAAATATTCACCTGTCTTTAATGCAAACTAAGTAGCATACGTGTCTTCAGATTTGCAATAGTGCCCACAAGCATAAACCATCAGTACTCCAATATAACTGCAGAAATGCACAGTATGTTCCTGCAAGTATAAATCGAGACAGAACACATCCCACTAAATCTATTTCAAATTATTTTTATTTTATACTTAATATAATAACATATTGTGCATATAATAATAGATCATGCATCTCTTTTTTGCATTTAAAGAGATTCCCAGAAACTGTAAAACTTTTATCCAAACCTAGATTTGACTTGCAGCAAAATTAGAGTGTACTAGTTCAGGCTTTTAGTTCTGGTCCATATAATCTGTATTATGTGCCTCAGTGCTCTGAAAATAGAGTTTCCTGCACACATGCACAAACAAACAAAAGCAATACAAATTTGTCAACAAGAAAATAGGCTAAAAGAACTACAATGGGCCAAATTCTATCCTGAAGTCAACAATGGCGCTGCAGGCACTTTTCTGTAGGGAGACTTTAGCTTCTTGGTTCTCACATTTGAGCAGAACATTTGGCAAACCTTTTCATGGATTCAAAGGTTTTGTTTTCAGTGCTAATGAACTGTGATTCAGTGAACCCAGTAAAAACACTTTGCAAAAATCTCTTCTCTTGCAGGTGCTGCAAATATTTGAACCTATCTCACTCCTCTATCAGAAGCTTTCACTTACTGACTGTTATGTGTTCATATGTTTTCCTTTCAATCTGTTAAAGCTATGAGAATAAGTTCTTCAGATTTCTGCCGAAAAATTTTTAGCTTTAACATTTACTGCATTTTTGCAATTTATCACTCTTTCTACCCTAGTATAGCATGAGCTCTTCAATTTGCTTAAGTAAATATTGGCAACAAATCAAAGAAAGTAATGTAAGTCCATGGAACACATTTTTGAACTAACTATGGAAAGCCTGCCAGGGATAGCCATGATGTTAAATGTCTTAGGCTCACTAATTTTCCTATGTGGTATATTCTTCCCTGACTATATGCACACAAAGGGGAAAACACAACCTATGAAATGTTATATTGTCTATTTCCTATATTAATTTTCTTTCAAGGGTCACTACAGCACTAATTAGACAGAGCTGGCAATCTGCGTAATGACATTTGTTAATCTTAGAATCACATTTCTGTAATATTTTCATTAGTGACATTTTTCATTTAAAACTGTGTTTTCTACGGTGTACTGTTATAGCTTTGTATTATGCTTCTTTGGTTGCCAAGAACTCCTGCAGGGCACCAAAAAATAGTACTATAAAAGACAACTGGGATCCTGCCTGGGAACTTGTCTGGACTTGCATATATCCACCAAAAGATATTTCCACCAAAGGATGGCTTGCAACGTGCTAGGCACAAGCTGTGTTTAATTCAGCAGCAGTGTGGTCAGGACCCTATTAAGGTCCCTGTGGAGTTACTCTGGATTTATACCAGTGTGATTGTGATTAAGACTTAACCCAGACTGTGAGATCTAGCCGTAAAAATTTATCTCCCTCCAATTTCCAGTGGCTATAGAGTACAGTCTCCTCAAACACTTATCTTCTCTTCCATAAATTGCAGGTAAACTACATGCAGGTAACCCAGAGCGTATGAACACATTTAATACTCAAGACTCCAGTGTTGTCCTAAAGGAATTGTAATAAATAATGGAAAACCCATGACTTACCAAGAAAAAAACCTGTAATAATCCATGATTCACATTTTCCATCAGATCTATACAGAAAATACAGCCTTGCTGCAGTTGCAGTTTTACAGATATTATCATTTCTTGCCTGGAAAACAATCACAATTCATCATAGTGATTATAAAATGCATGACTATATAGAACTCTATTTTACATTCATCAGACAACTTTGGTTTTGCAGCTCAGCTTTCATTGGCTAGTCTTGGTCTTCCCATGCTGGATATAGCATGGACATTTTAAAACTATACTGAAACCAATAACCTGCCTTCAGAATCATATAGGAGCTTGGTGCTTGGGTGGTAGGCACAGACAACTGCTCACACTTTGGTCTCTAACAAACAGCAAAATCACCCCAGTTTTTCTCCTGGAGTAACCCCCTCCCCCCCACCTTGGTTTCTGGGCAAATATAGCCTGTGATAAAGTCAGCAAGCACCAGTCAAGCACTCCCACCTCTGCCCTGGCTTCTTTGTGAAAGTGTTCCCCTCACCGAGACGTCCGCCCACCTCAGCCACCCTTGTTTCTCTCCTGCTCCTGCCTGCAAGCACAGCAGCTTCTCATTCCTCACCTCTGCCCCTCATCCTCCACTAGCTATGTCTTATCTCTAGGAACAAATCTTTGCCCCTTTTTCTCCCATAAGAACCCTAAAATATTGCCAGGTCTCAAGGCTGGGAGGTGAAACACCAAGTTGATGAGGCGGACATCAGCAGGTGCCCTGAGTGGTGCCAGGTGGGGGAAGATGATGGCTGGATGAACCACCAGTGTGTGCAGGAAGGGGACAAGCGCTCAGTGGTGCTGGAGACCTGTGGCTAAGGAGGTACAGAGCCTTCAGCAGTGGGGTCCTGCGCCCAAAGGGTGCAAGGTGGGGACAGGGCAGGCTAGGGGCAGGGTGCTGAATCCAGGCCACTGTTTGGCTGGTGGAGTTGCAGGGGACACAAAAAGGAGGAGTAATTCAGTACCTATGGCCAGGAAGGTACTTAGGAAAAGGAAGAAAAGGAAAGAAGGAAGAAAATGGTGGGGAAGAAAAAAGACAAGGAAGTCAAAATCTAGATACATAGATACACAGATATCCTAGGAGTATTTTAGCTGCCTGGAAACCACTTGCAAACAAAGGACACAGTTCTTGAACCTGGTCGTTCTGCCCAACCCAGAATGTTTTATCTTTATGAAATTAGTATTTGAGGCAAATTATTTTCTTTCCTGGACAGCTGTTCAACTCGCTACCTTTTGCTTCAGTGGCTCTGCCCAGCATTTGGCAAAGTGCTGAGTGAAAGATCATTGCTCATCATAAGATCCTTGATCCACGCAGAGGAGCTGTAGCTAAAAATATTTTATTAAGCTAACGATCCAATGCCATTCTTTTCCTCAGCCTTGGACTATGTTGCATTTATTTATCCCTTTGCCAACTCCAGTCTAGATTGCTACCACACATTGTGCCAGGGCCAACTGGAGAGGCCTCACAGAAGCCTGGGTGAAGAAGATGGATGCCTGTTTCAGGGGGGACTTCAGCAGTACCCACAGAATGAGTAGATGGTTATGCCTTGCAGATAACCAATAGTTACAACTTGGACTGTCTACAAGTAAAAATACTATGGAGCTGGACCTTCTCTCAGATGTCTTCCCCAGATAAATGGCAGAAAGAAAAGAGATTCATTAATTCCAACCCATTGAGATAGACATGAACAGCTGCATATCTGAACTCTAGTCTTGGGCAGGCAAGATTCACTAAGCCAGGCAACTTTGCGATTCTGACAATACAAGAAGCAAGGACTAAATGCTGAAAACTGCAGTGCCTGAATTGTAGGTGCTGAAATAGAAACCAACCCCTCCACAGCTAGGTTTCCCACGTGTGCAGTTTGAGTCAGAAATCCCAGGAAGGGATCCCAACACCCCCAGCACCAAGGGAACATATATCTAGAGCTAGCTAACATGAAACATGGGCAGCAATAGGGTGTCAGCAGCTTCCTTTCACCCCACAGCTGAACCTCCTTTCTTCGTGCTGCAGAGCACCCTTCTCCTTGAGATCAAGAGCTTCAGAGTCACTCCTGAAGCCCTTCTTTCAGAAACTAGCTACAGATCATTATGGTCTTTAAAAAACTGGTGTACAGAGTCCTACCATCAGTGTTTTATACAGTAGCCTACTGGATAGAGCACTTCAGCTGTTCTTTCCTCTGCCTGGAAGGTTCAAGCTCCCTGCCCCAACCACAAGACACGCCTCCAGGCCCTCAGGTGAAAATCATGCAAGCATGGCTGCATATCCTGCTGGGACACTCACCTGGAAAAAGTGGGACTCATGTTCCAGTCTGTGCTGCAAGGCCTACAGAGATGTTTTCCTGTCCATTAATTATTCAATGTGAAAGAAAAACATCACTCTAAACACTCTTGGAGAAGTATGTCCCTAAAAACACCTCAAAGCTAACTCCATTAGTATAACAACTAACAAGCATTAAATGGTAGCCATTGAGTCTTGGTTTCTTTTTTGCACAAGAGGAACTGCGAACACCTCTCCAAACAAAAAAGACTAAATCCTTTTCCCGAAATGGGCAGGAATAATAGTTCTGGATTTTTTTGAGCAGGGGATGGAACTGAACATGGGTTTTCCACATCCTGGGTAAGGGCATTAATCTCTAGGCTTTCAGAGTGGAGGGTGATAAAAGAAGATACAGCGATAACCTTTGAAAGAAAGGAGGCTCTGTTTGCACCCTTTTCAGGTTTTATTGATGATGTCCCTGAGAGCTGGGCTCTGAGAACGTCTAGAAGATCTGTCCCATTTGGAGACCTAGTTTTAGATCCCCACCTGGTTTAGATGCTAGGACTCAGATGGCTGTGAGCTTGTCTAGAGGCAGAACTGCATGCAACTGAGGAAATATGAGATAAAAAAAGAATTAGGCACCACTTGCAAAATCCCCCAAACTCCTGCTCTGATGCTGCTGCCTCCCTGAGGTGCTTAAAACCCATCTAAGTTTTAGGTACCTAAATCTAACTGGAATGCGACTTCCAGCTGCAGATGTCCTGATTTGTTTATGTTATTGAGAAACTGACATTTAGTTGAGTGAAGATGATGAGCTCTGTCATGCTCACAGTAAGATAATTCATGTCAGTGCTCACAGGCGGCCATTATGTAAAGACTGGGTGGGTGACTTTACCCAACAACAGGAAAATACATACTACCTCATCCTAGCTACCAGCAAGTGTTCGGAGACCTGTCTAGTTTCCATGTTTCATAGAATTATCATTGGGATTGGTACTACAGAGACATGTATTGTGTTTGCAATTCCCCTTAATCAGAAGAGAGAAAATGAGATTAGTTCCATAAGGGTTATTACTGTTTATTTCTCTTCATGCTGCTTTTCTGAGTCATGATTTAGATGAAATTCCAGTAAATTTGTGTTGTTTTTGTCCTGTAGACTTTTTCAGACTACTGGTAATCGCACAGAAGCCAAGAAGAAAAAAGAAAGCCCATAAAAATACATACTCTAAAGAAAACAGAACTATCATCAATAAACAACCAAACAAGAGAAAAATGTGAATTCATTTGGAATCAGAATATTCATTTAAAGAGTTTCAAAACAACAGCCTGCCCTCTCCCGGACACAAGCAATTTCCAAAATGTAAAACAGGTTTGGAAGGTGTCATTCACTTTCAGTGGCATTAGACACGGAGAGCAAGCAGCAGTGGGGTAAAATCAAAATTGACATAGATCAGGAGCACTTAGAACTTGCTATCTATAGAAATGTGTGCTTTATTTCCACCACAGATTAATGAAACACCTCACAAATGTTGTGCATTTGTGGAGAGCATGCAGGTCTGTAGGCAGCATACACATTACATAGTGTGCACTACTCCTGTGCATTGCTTTCGAGCATCATCACCAGAGGCTTTTTAAGACTGCAGCCATGGAATTAGCTGTGGTATTGCCAGCCAGCTGTGTATCCTCCATGGACTTTGGAACAAGCTATAAAAGTAAAAAGAAAAACATACTTTGCCAGCTCCTCCCAAAACAGAGCCAGCACTTTAAAACCAAGTGGGTCCTTTTCCGCCCAGCAAATCTTGAGGTCGGCCTCACAGGTCACCATTCGGGATTACGTCAGGGACCAACCGGTTGGGTTCAGGCAGGCTCGAGTTGGTCTGGCAGGCTGCATGAAACAAACAAAAGCCAGACCAAGACAAAAAGTTAAGGGAGTGGGATAGGAAATGAAGAAGACTGTTCCAAAGGCTTTTAAATTACGATGGCCATGTTGTTGCAATACTATTGGAAAACTAATTGCTCCCTTCCTTAGCCCCCTCCTACTGTGGCTATATTTCTTTTAGCTAAGGGTCTGAGTCAGTAAAGATGCATCCAATTTCCATGTTGTCCAAATGCTTGTAATCACTGCAGAAGCCAGATAGAGATTTCAGTAAACTGGGCTTTCATGATAAACAAGGCTGTTCATTAGGTGACTCTTGGCCTTCAAAGCTTTCAAGACAACAGAACTCCTGGGAGAAGGTCACAAATTTACCCTAGAAAGGGCTGATTTCCACAAAATTCTGCTCACCTATTTTCTTAAAAGCGGAGGACTTTAAAGAGTTTCTGTTCAGGAACCCAAAAGCTGAGCCACTTTGACTCTACAGTCACTACTGAAAAAAAGCAGACTATCTTTATTATGTTTTAGTTCACAGTTACATTACTGGAAAGCCAAAAGTTTTCTAGGCACTGTAAAACCACATAATAAAAGCAGTGCATATTTTCTGTAGAAGCCCGGGACTCTGTAACTTCACAATCCATAATACAATTTGCAAGGATGCAGCTACACGGAAAACAATTTTTTAGTACACCACAGTAAAAATAATCTAAATTTTGCACAATGTTTGAGCTTCACCTGGCACAGGTTGCCAGAATCTCATTGGTAGCATTCCAAGAAAACACTACTTGTTACATATGAGATCTATATCACCCTTTCTTGAGTTGTTCTGTAGCCATTAAACACCCCATGAGTGCAATGACAGCCATGCAAGCTAGCAAGTTCCCTGTACATCACAAAGAACTGTTAAAAGAAATTGAAATTGTAGAGCATGAGAAGTTGTGAATTTCATGGTGGATTCCCCTTCCCTTTGTTTGCCCTTCTTCTCCCCTCAAACGCCCAATGTGTCTGTTTAAACAGTGAGGGTTGTTTTCTGTTTTGCGTTTTGTTTCCTCTTCCTTTACTCATGTAATTCGTTGCAGACTTCAGGACAGTAACCCCTGCAGAATTTGCTAGTGGCCCACAGAGCTAGCGTAAAATAAAAAGTTACAAGTCCACATAACCTTAATTTTATGGTTATAAGCTATATTTACTGCTATATCATAAGTTTGAAAAGACTGCTAAGTGTTCAGTGTGGGAATGCAGGGAATTTCTCTTAAGTTAGTTTTATGGACAAATGTGTTGTTAAACTGTAGGAAAGGTTACGGTCCTTTCAAGTCCTCCAGAGCAGAATGCCTATTAGGTGTTTTAGGGTATTTATAAAATACCCCAACCACTCCCTCAGTATCATTCATTGACATTCAAATTCAGGACCTTTGCTCTGTTCAAGTCCCTTTGGTTTTAACACTGTAAACTAACCTGAGTGAGAACACTATCAAAAATCAAGGTGGGAGAATTTGCTTTTTAACTCTTGCCCACCTGCACTTTTTTAACTTTGCAAGTGTTTCTCACTGCAGTACATAAATATGGTGCAGCCTGGTGAGTGTACAATGTACTAAGCTGAGACTTCATCACCAGGAGAGATGGGAGTGCTCTTAGTATGTCTGTCCTGATTTTATGCGATGAGCCCGGGCAGGATACAACCTCCTGGGTGCCTCAGTTTCCCCTCCTGTAAAACTACAATGATAGTACTGACTTCCAAATGTGCTAAATCCTCTTGTGACCTGCCAAAGAACAAATGCTAAACAAGAGAAAGTACTGTTGCTCCACACACCTTTCAGCCTCTCCTTCTCCCCTCAGTCCCTCACTCTCCTCTTCCAAGGCATGTGCCCAGTTTACTGCGTGGCCACACAATAAGCTGGGCTAAATGCTGCCTGCAGAGAGAGACCTAACAGGATGCCTGTGTTGTGGAGTCAACCTGATCACGTACAGTAAATCCACTGCCTCCAGAAAGTGGATTGGCACTGCTGTTATGGGACAGGACTGGCCAGGATGTGCAGACAGGGTCAGAGGTCACTTCGTCTGCCCTGCCTGGTAGCTACATCCCTGTCTGTCCTCTGAATGTGCTCCTGACCGTGTAACGTGGGGGGCTGCAGGGCTTGGGGCAGAGATGGCAGGAAATACAGAAACCTAGCACTGAAGGCTATGCACTGCCCATGCGCACCCGGGCACCCCATAGCTTCTTGGTTTCATACACAGCTCACCTCTGCCTTTTTAAAAATCTTCTCCTTTCTTATATCCACTTTTTGAAATTATGTTTGTCATTCACATCTACTGCAAATGATGACATTTCTCTCTTCTTGTTGCTCACATCATTTTTACTTTAATTCTGCATTTAATTTTTATAGGGAACAGTTTATTATTTTTTACAGAATGTCAAGAGGATCTCAGCCTGAAACAAGCCTTTGCAATTCAGCTACAGTGTCATTTAAAACAGGAAAATAAATTGTGTGATAGAGACACGGAAGAGCAAATGCTTTCTGGCATTCGTTTTCTCTCTCAGGCATTAGGGTTTTCTGGAGTGCAAGGAAAAAACTCTTTTGTCTTCCAATTACAGTGTTCACTAGCAGCATCTTTTGGTTTTAAATGACTGATAATCTACTCTCCCAGTGGAGGTCATTAAAATAAATTTTAGACCGGCCAAACAACCCCTTGAAGTTCAGTTTACCTTCTGCCAGCTTGTCCTAAAAATCAGTAATGTCACCCTGCAATGCCCTCTGCTGGGAGACGCGACTTGGAGCTGGAAGGAGAGCTACCAGTTCGTGTCCTCAAGCAAGGAACAGATATTTGCAATGAGATGGAATGGATTTTCACCTTCTATGTGAAATCCTGACCCCGCTGAAATCAGTGGGGTTCTAGCTTTTAATTTTCACTTTGCCCTTAATCATTCCCCCTTTCAAAAACTGCACGGTTATTAACTACACTGAAAAAAACCTGTTTATTTCAAGTCCAAATGAAAACCTCATTACTGACTTACAGACATGAGGATCTCCTTTTAGCATTTATTGAGCTCCTAGTGAGCGGTTTTATAAGGAAGCTTTCAGCTGCAAAAGACATTGCTCCTCTTGACATTCTTCTAAGTCATTTTAACTGTAAAAGCCTGCACAAAATCACGCATGTAAATAGCATTCACGTTACACAGGTGTGATTCTACCTCACATATATTTTAACTGAATGGGATTCTTGTACTGAGAAAAGGAAGCCAGACAAATGTTACACAGTAAAACAAAGGAGTATATCTGGAACCTGATGTGTGAGAACACCAACCCTGTCAACTGCCACCTTCCACTCCCTCTGAGATGCAGCATCCTGGGGCCTGAGGAAGAAAAGTCTGAATCAGCCCCACCGAGGAGTGGGATACTAGCGTGGAGTTCACACAAACAGCAGTCTCCCCTCTCACATGCATACTGGCGCCACGACCCCACAGCTTACGGGCTAGTTATTCCCAGCTCACAATGTGTCTGTAGAATCATCCCTGAAAAATATTTTCCAGCCTTGGCAAGGGTGATGTAACACTATTGCTGCTTTGGTTTCAGCTCCTGTGTCCCTCAGCTAGGATGGTCTTGCATCTTGTTTGTCTCTCACCACAGCTGTGCAGTGGGCAGCAAGTAGGAAGGGTTTTTCCACAATAGCCCCCGGTCCTCTCTGCTGGACGCTAGCTCCTTACTACTCATGTTCCACAGCTTAGGTCCTTCCTGGCAGGCCAATTATTTTATATTTACTACTACTTATTATTTCTATCTTTTAGATGGAAACATTTTTTCCTTGTGATGAGATGTTTCCTCTGCATTAACCTGCTTTATCACCGTGTGCCTCCCTCTGCCCTACTTTACAAGGACAGACACCCTTGGTGCCAGAGAATGCAGGTGCAGTAAAGCCACATAGTGCCTGGCAACACCATTTTTATTTGAAGTTACACATAATTATCATTGATTTGGAAGTGTGACCTTCTTGATGCACAGCCTTACAAGCTAACAGTTTTTTTCCAGAAACAACTTTACAATGTTTGTTATGCCCTCATGGAGATCGAAATGTCACGGTTATAAGCAGTTTTCAAGACTATGCCAGGTTCGTTAAAAGGCCCCCAGACAAGTGGGTTTTTTGCTTTGTATACTATCCTGAAAACCTTCTGCTTCCCTTGGTAAGCACCACAATGTCACACTCATTTGAAAATAGGCACGCGTGGCTACAAAGATCCAAAAGTATGTTTACCCCTGACAGCACGGGCTCAGATTGTCACTCTGGACACTTACCTACTCTTCTCAGAAGTATCTTCCTTTGCAAAAGAACTGGGTTGCCCAGGAACCACGTGGTGGGTGTTCACATACCCTAACCCTGAAATGATTAATTTGAGGGAAGTTTGAAAGTTGTTCCAGTCCTGATGCCAGTCTGGTCCCTCATGGGTGAGGCAGCTGTGCCAGAAAACCAAACTGAAAATCCACCCTCTGAGCTGGCACCTTTGATGGAAGGATCGGCAGTGAAGTCCAAGACTGAATTGGCCTCCAGCTTAAACTGTCCTCTGATCCAAGGCTGTCTCTCAACATCACAAACGAATAATGTTATATGAGGAATCTTGCACACACTGCTTTTTGCTGCCAAGCGGTCTTTCAAGAAGTTGTCTCCCAATCTGATATCTCTACACAGAATAATTTCATCCACAGAAATGCTTGCTAGTGGTTAAATTATGGCCAAGAATCTACATTCGGCCTGAATTTGCTCATGTTGATGCACTGTACCACTACTGGAAAATAAGTGTGGTGTCACTCAAAATGATATTATACTGGAGCATGACCAGGAACAGTATTAGAGCAATATCCTGTGACTGGGAGCAAGAAGTTGAATGGGTTCCACATTTGCTGGAGGCAGCAGAACACCTTGGTGAGAGGCAGTTACTGTGCTACCTCCATCCCAGCTTCTGAGCCAAGAGATGGGAAGACAGAAAGGGCTGCAACATGTCATCACCACATCAAAAAGAAGAGTGCCTCCCTGCATTCATTTCCCTCCTGGCTTGCAGCGGGTAGCACTAGGAAATGGCAGCTTTGGTATTCCCTGGCTCTGCTGACCTCTATGATGATAGGCTCAAGCCCTGGCGAGTTCATCATTCAGAGAAAAGAGCTTAGGAAAGCTCTGCTCAACCTCAATTAAGGCTCTCTTTGGTTCCCAGAGAAAACAAAGAAGGCAGATTAACATCCTGCCCTAGGAAGTTTTTTTGTCCTCATCACTGTGGTGGCAAAATCCAGTTTTATCAACACCACTGAGAAAGCCTGCAGTAGCTTGAGGATTAGAGAACATGATGGCTTCCACCCAGGACAGCCTTCCAGCTTTCTGTCCTCTCTTCCTAAGGATACACTGAGAAAGTTTAAAAAAAAAAAAAGGCATCATCATCAGACAAAGAGGTCATTCTGTACTTTTCCAGCCCTCAGCAGCAGTAACCTTTCTGTTTGCACCAATATAAGCCCCAAGCCGTCAGTGGGAGATACGATTTGCACAAGCAAATTCACTTATTTCCTAAGAGAGGGCAAAATTCAGGGCATGACCTCAACTCCTTTCTCCTGGCCACAGCTTAGCTGAAGGCCCAGTATGTCAGATTCACCTCAGTGTGATTCCAGGGACTGGTCTGGAATCAATTTGACCCAGTAAGTTTCTTTGATTGCATCAGGCCTTTCAGAAGTTTTGAACAACAAGGATCTAAACAGCAGGCAGCAATCTGCACAAAAACAATCTTTGCAGTTTAAGGAATTTTTAAAGGTCTGTGCTGCCTTTTTTCTTTTTTTTTCTTTTTTGTTTCAAATGCTTTCCAACTGAGCAAATGCTGCAGCGGGTTCATGGGAGAGGGCCTTGAGGCACCCCTGACTTTGGCACTGTTATCCCATAGACACTCCATACATTTTTGGCACCTTGCAGCAGACACATTGACAGCCATAGGACTGATGGAAAGGGAAAGAAGCTGTTTTGCCATCAAAAGAGAATGTACTCAGATTTCTAAGGCCATTTGAAAGAATGCCAGAATGATACTGGATTTCGGCATTTTTAAGCTCCTTTAAGATGATGCAGCAAGTGGTCTTTTCCACATGTGATGATGTATTTCAGGACAAGAGTTTCTTCAAGATTTTCCAAGCCTGTGGGCTCCTGATCCTTTTTCAAATTACAGAGATGATAGCATACTGGGGAGAACTGTGATTAGTTTAAACTCTCCACAGCTGTGAGAGATGAATGTAAAAATTCCACCAAAAAATCCACTTCTTCTGGATTGAATTTACCTACACGACACCGAGTCCTGATCAAGGGACCACTTAAAAGAGCTGGAGCACCATCAACACTATTTAGTTTCTTCCATCACATCAACCCAGGGAAGGCTCACAACTGTTCTACCCAACACATCTCCCTCAGCAACACTGCCATGATATGGGCTGGGGTATTAACGAAGCCCTGAGATGCGTGGGGAGGAAAATGGAACGATGAAATAAAAGCTTAAGTACGAGGGAATTCAAACAGGGCTTGCAACTCATTACTTGGAATACCAGGAGAATTGTAAAACACCTTGTAACCGAGAGGCATTGCTTGGGAGCTGTTAAGGACTGCAGCCCCCACTTCATCACGAGCTGACAAATTTTGAACAGTCTTGGCAACGGGGGGGACGAGCCCTGAGCTTTCTGTCAGCTGAGGAGACAGCAATGCTGTGCTTAACAGGACCTCTCTCTCTCTCTCTCTTTTCTTTGGGTTTCTAATCAAATATAATAATATACAGCATTCACCTCCATCGTTTGTCTCAAAGCGTTGGCATTGACAAAGCTGGCGGTGCACCCACCTTGAGGCATTTGACCTTCCACTTGTTTCTGAAGACAGAGGGGGCTGGAGCATGCACTGGAAGACCAGTGACTGACACCCCCTATGTTTGTTGGGATTTATTAACAAGGCAATAGGCGAGACCCTGTTTTATGGGACTTTCCTCAAAAATGCCAATTAAAGTGCAAAAAAAAAAAAAAATCCTGCTTGCTTAAGTTGTCTTTTTGTCAAGGAAAGGGAGGCTTGTAGTACTACTGCACGAAGCCCCAGAAACCCCACAGCCAGGCGGAAGGCGGCACGGGGATGCAGCCCTTCCCTCAGCACCTCGGCTGAAACCGGCTGGAACCAGCCGCCCCCCCAGCCCAGTACTGCTAGCGTCTCCCCATCTGTGCCACAGCCTGCCCCGAGCTCCCCAAATGCTGTAGGGGCTGTCTGCTTGGGAGCGTACCTGTTTGTAAGGGGGCTAGGGCCATTCTCTCAACAAGTGTTTCTAATCTGCGAAAAAAAACAGGCTTCTCCCCCAGGACTTAGCGAAGTGCAACCATTTCTTTTTTGCTCTGAACAGACCGAGACGCAGCATACTAAACTATATTATAAATACATTAAGCATAAGCTCTATTTTATGTCTTTCACTCCACCCCATGAGGAGACATGCCCTAAATACCAAACCGTAATCCCCCCAGTTGTATCAGGTAACGTTTCCCTAAAACGTGCCTGGCGGCGGCCTGGCCCTGCCCCTGCGGCCCGTTCTGAGGCGGCTGGCCGAGGCGCAGCGGCCCAGCCCGGTTCCTTAGTGCTAGTATGGCAGGGAAAAAAGTGCCATCATATGTAGTCGTGGCCGAGTGGTTAAGGCGATGGACTAGAAATCCATTGGGGTCTCCCCGCGCAGGTTCGAATCCTGCCGACTACGACCGGAGCCTCGCAGCTCTGAGCTGGTTTTTATTTTTTCCCCCTTTCACTCCCGTCTCCCGGGGTGGCGGGGCGGCAGACGGGGCGGCAGGCGGGGCGGGCCGTGGGCCCGGCTGCGGACGAGCTCCACAGGCGCTCTACAGACACCCCCCACACCCCGCCGGCCACGGAGACTCCGCCCCCACCGGCGCCGAGCGGAGCGGGGCCGCCTTGGCAACCGCTGGCGGCGGCAAGATGGCGGACGACCTGGACCGATTACTGGATGAAGTGGAGAGGCGGCTCTGCCGCCTGCCGGGGCGGGGGTCGGCAGGCGACCACCGGCACGGCGACGGCGAGGAGGAGGAGGGGGCGGCGTTGGCGGCGAAGGAGGGCAGGTTAGCGGTCCTGCGTGGATCCCGGCGCCCTCACGCACCTCCCCGCCGAGCGGGCGGCCGCTAGGGTGGCGCGCAGCCCGCCCCGTGGGGCGGGAGGGGGTCGGCGTCCGACGAGACCCCTCAGGAACCGAAGATACCGAGCTTCGGGAACCGAAACACTGGCCGACGGCCAACGAATATCCCCTATCGTACTTTTTCTTAAACACCCAAGTCGTGTGCCAGCGAGCTGAGTTACTTCAGAAAGTCTTTTGTCTCTTGGGAGTATCCCAACCTCGGATTAAATATGGCGTTAAAAGCTGCACTAATTTGCTTGTGAGTTAGTATCAGGGGTTGCTTAGCTCTCTAACTGACCTCATGACATACATATAAAATATCTATAAATCTTGCGATTTAGAGCAGGAAGAACTTCAGCAATAGTATTATCAAACATTTTATTCTGTTCATACTTCAGTTATTTATGTATTCTGTTCATACTTTTTCTATTAACCATATCTTCTACAGTAAGCTCATAACTTACACTCTACACTTTCATGTATCCACCTCAAATTTCACAATTTTCAAAATGTCGGTCTGAATACCAACATCTTCAGTTGTGACAGGGTCACTGCTGACAGTACTGCCAAGCGGTCTGCCACACCGCTGCCTGCCCTCTGGTTTCCATCCCAGCCCTCACTGGTGTCTTTGCCTGCCCTTGGGTTTCCATTCCCACCCTTAGGTTTCCATCCTGGCCCTCACTGGTGTCTCAGACTCCTGTTGGAAGGTCTGTGGACCAGAGGGGCTTGGCCAGATGTCTCCACAGGTGGGCTGCTGAGTGCTTACCCAACAGGAATCTGAGAGTCCCAGGCAAGGATCTTGAAGAGCCAAATGACTGATACAAAACCAAGCAGCCCACTGCCTTTGGCCACATTACTGGACTTCCCCATTGTTTGCATAATGGTCAGATGAGCACCTAAATTTAGCCAGTCTAATCACAGTATTTTAAAAAATCATAGTTTTCTTCCTTCTCGGGCATAGATTTGTTCTTGAGTGGTTGATGCAGCAGTACTACAGGCCTCCCTTTCTTTGACAAATTGCTAGCAAACAGCAGACTTGAGTGACAAGACGCCTCACTTGGGTGAAGGCAAAGGTGATCTCTCTAAATGCATACAATTTGGCAGGAATTCCTTCAGAACCCCTGCAGTTGTATAGCATGAGGAGAGAACTCCCTCTGACCTTTTCATATTCCTGCTGCTGAAGATTAATGTGAAAAATCAGGGGTGTCCAGTTTGTTGCTCAGTAAGTACACCATGGGTTATATTATCATAGTTTTATTCAGGGTTGGAAGTGGTTGGAAATAAAAGAAGCAAGCAAAAATATGACCTATGATGGGACAGTTCAACAGGTACTGAAAGGGATCACTCTGCAGTTTACATCTGTCCAGTCATGATTTGGATGGCCTACCTTAGATACTAGAGAAATATTAGAGGAAAAAGGCTGTAACTAATTTTATGTTTTAATTTACAATTCTTAGAACTACTGTGGTCATGCTACAAAATGAAGGCTAATTTGTTTGTTTTTCAGATCAGCTAAACTGTTAATGAGTGCTGGCAGCAGTGAAGAAGATATAGATGACATTATTGATGAAATCTGTAATGACAGCAGCTTTGCCAAAACGCCTCTGGTGAGTAGGAGTCTGGAGAAATGTGGGATGGATGAGGTTCAGCGATGGAAAGAAAAGCACCATAAACTAAAACTGTTTTAAAGCAAAAAATGAACTAAAACAAGCTGTAGGATAAACTTGGAAAATAAAGCAGAAAGGAAAATGCAATAATCCTAGAGTGAGGAACAGGAGAGTTTGGAGAGATGGTCTTACCCAGGCAGTAACAGGCAATTAAAGGAAATGCTAGTTCAAGATAGAGCATAGTGTCAAATATCACAGAATCACGGAATGGTTGAGATTGGAAGGGACCGCTGGAGGTCATCTGGTCCAACCACCTGCTCAAGCAGGGCCACCTAGAGCTGGTTGCCCAGGACCATGTCCAGATAGCTTTTGAATATCTCCAAGGATGGAGACTCTACAGCCTTTCTTAAGTAACCTGTTCCAGTTTTTGACCACCCTCACAAGAAGTAAAGAAGTTTTTTCGTATGTTTAACTGAAATTTTTTGTATTTCAATTTGTGCCCATTGCCTCTTCACCTGTCAGTGGGCCCCACTGAGAAGAGTCTGGCTACGTCTTCTTTATTCTTCCCTGTCGTGTATTTTTATACATTGATAAGATTCTCCTGACCCTTGTCTTCTCCAGGCTAAACAATTTCAGCTCTCTTAGCCTCTACCTGTATGTCAGATGGTCTAAGTCCTTAATCACCATTATGTCCATGTCTCTTTTTTACCGGGTTATGAGGCCATATCTGGAGTATTGTGTCCAGTTCTGGGCTCCCCAGTACAAGAGAGAGATGGAGCTACTGGAGAGCCTCCAGCAAAGGGCCATGGAGATGATTAAGAGTCTGGAGTATCTGTCATATGAGGAGAGGCTGAGAGAGCTGGGACTGATCAGCCTGGAGGAGAGAAGGCTCCAGGGGGATCTTATCAATGTGTGTAAATACCTGATGGTGGAGTAAAGAAGGGGCCAGACTCTCCTCTGTAGTGCCCAGCGACAGGAGAACAGGCAACGGGCACAAACTGAAACACATAAAATTCCATCTGTACACAAGAAAACACTTTTTCACTGCGAGGGTGGTCAAACACTGGGACAGGCTGCCCAGAGAGGTTGTTGAGTCTCCATCTGCAGAGATTTTCAAAAGCCAGCTGGACAGAGTCCTGGGCAAGCTGCTGAAGCTGACCCTGCTTTGAGCAGGGGAGTTGGCCTAGATGATCTCAAGAGGTCCCTTCCAACCAAAATGATTCTGTGATTCTGTCTCATCAGTGCTGAGTCGAGAGGAAGGTTCACCTCCCTCAACCTGCTGGCAATGTCCCTCCTAATGTAGCCCAGGATGCTGTTGGCCTTCTGTGCTGCAAGAGCACACTGCTGGCTCATGGTCAACTTATCATCAACCAAATTTCCCACAGCTTTCTCTGCCAAGCTGCTTTCCAGCCCTCAGTGTGTTCTGGTGCATGAGGGTTATTCCCCCCCAGGGGCGGGAGTTTGCATTTCCCTTTGGTTGAACTTCAAGAGATTCCTCTCAGCCCTTTTCTGCAGTCTGTTGAGGTCCCTCTGAATGGCAGCATGGTCATCTGGCATACCAGCCACTGCTCCCCATTTTGTATCATGTGCAAGTGACTTCTATTGTTTGACAGCAGGAGATGGAGATGAAGCTCCAAATTTACATTGTCAAGACAGTCAGAGTGATAGAAGACATTGAAAATAGATATTCATTTAGGTATCATTAGTAGAAAATTGTGTTATTTATACTTCATAACCCCCTGTGCAGATTCTTATTTTCATGAGTGATGTTGGTTTTGCTTTGTTTGTCTTTGATTTCTTACAGAGTGGCTAAATCTGAACCAACAAAAAACACTTGTATATCACAATACGTACATCTGAGTGAGAAAGAATTGTGTCAGTAAATTTGTACAATTTTATCATTTTATATCCCTAGGACTTCCCATTTAGGATCTAGTATTCTAGAATTCAAATAAGCTCTTTTATGTGCAGCAAATAAGAAACTTTTCAAAGACACTTTGTCTTTTTAAATAATAAAAGTCCTTGACGTGTTTTCAGTAAAACAAAAGCTCAAAAACATTGAGGGAGAAGGTTCCTAAATTAAAACTGTTTTTAAAAGCAAAATTATTAAAAAGAGGACGTGAAATACTAAGTCTTGATTGTAAAGTCAAAGTGATCATGTGGTGTTGAATTCCTTCAGGCAGAGCTGGGAATTCAGTATGGGAAGAGAAGCCTCGTTCATCATTTATCTGTTACTTCAGCAGCTTTTGTCTCAAAGAGCCTCACAGAAACCTGAGCAAGAAAATTCCCAAATTCTTAGTCCCGTTCTTCTGTGACTGAGATTTTCTGGCTCCTGCTTATTAAGTAAAACAGAGTATTGTTACATTGCTGTAATGCTGCTTTTTATTCTTTGATTGCTTTTTAAATAGAACTTGAAGTCTAACTCTGCAAGTCTCACACCTGAAAGCAATAGTGCTGTTGTACAGGCTCATAGGAAAAGGTCAGTGAAAAATGTTTTGGCTAGTTGAACATAGCTTGATTATAGCTTGTTGTCAGTCTGATAATATTGCTACTGTTTAATCTGTGTTGACATTAACTAAGAAAGAAACTGAGTATTTAGAGAAGCATTCTTTTTAAAGAAAAACAAAGATAAACAAAGATAATTTTGAAGAATTACTCGTGCTTTCATGTGGTTAAAATTATTTATGATAAATTTCTTAATTATTTAAGCTATTGAACAAAAGCTTCCTTTGCCTTATGGACATATACATTTATCAAACGCTGCAATATATAGTCCCATGTATATTTGGTATAGAGAGTGTTTGTCACAGAGTTTTTCTCTGAACGCCTTGGTAATGGAAATTTTAAAATTCTCTAGTTTGTAAGCATTTGGATACTTTGCCTATATTTAATAAATATTATTTTAGAAATACCATGCTGTTAAACTAGGAGAAGCATTTTACTACTTTCTCCAAAATGTTTTGCTATAATTTAATATTTTTAATGAAATCCATATAGATGCTGTCCAGTGTACCTGGGTGGAAGCTCTTCACCATATGGCATAGGAACAAATGTTTCAAAAAGGTAGGGAATGTGAAAATAATGTTCTACTTGCTTTATCATTATTTTTATTCACAACTGTGTTTCTGTGGTGGTACAGAGTTCTGCGTTTGAACTGGACAGGACAGCCCTACGTTCATCTAAACACGTGGCTGCCTGTAACTGCAGTTAAAGTCAGCTGGTCCTTTCCAGTCCTCTGTTGTTGACCACTAGATGTTTTGTTCGTTTGAGGAGTTGAAAGATTTGTGCAAATGAGACATGAGACTCCAAAAATCAGTAACATATAGTTAAGGAAATTGCTGCTGTAGAGTATTGTTATTTTTCCCTGCCTCTCTTCAGCTTTCTATGTGATGCCAAGTATGTGACTTAAATCAGTGGGCTGGTTTAAATCATCTCAGAGCCTGAACTGAAAATAGCCACAGTGCTTTGCAACTGCAGCTGAATTTAGTAGGAGAGGTACTTTAAAGATTCATCCCCAACATCCTATAGAACATTATTGCATTTCCATGTGGGATTTTTTGTAGTAAGTAATTATGTACTTGATGCGTACTTGGATGCTGGTCAGGTGCCATACCAGTGAGGAAGACCAAAGAGAATATATCAAGAGAGTATCAGTTTATTTTACGTGTTCAGTGAAGTTAGGAAGCTGTAAAAATAATACATGATCATAGAGTTAAAACACATACCATAACGAATGTGCCAGAGACATAAAAAAATTAAGATTACAGGGTAACCTTGCTTCTTGTATTTCAGAGTGAGCACTGTACTTTAAAACAGTTAATGATCTGTGTAGCTTCTCTGATTGTAATAAGATCTTGGAGCTTTCTGTTCTTTTTTGATCAGAACATGTGATCAACTTCGTTGTACTGCTTGCGACTTCCGTGTGTCACTTTTCAATGACTACATCTGGGATCAGTCCTGTGATTATCTTTTTTTCAGGTATGTCTGAGGTGGGTTTGGTATTAGTATTGTGTTACTGTGCCTTGGGGCTTGATAGGAATGGGAAAGATGAAAAGTCGTGAGCGTTCCTGTGTTACTTAAAAAGGAGCATGTGTGCAACCTGTTCGGTGATCAGGTGGGAAAGTCTGCAGGGAGAGGGATGCCACATCTCCCATAATCTGTTTTCATGCCTTTCCATTTCTTCCCCCATCACTCTCCCTCCCTGCTTTTAAAAAGAATTCAAGCTTCATGGATCAAAAGGCAACTTCACTGCTGAAATAAGCAGATAATCTGTGTGATGGGTTGGCCTCTGGTACGCCATTGCAGGATGCCTACAAAATAAATGCAGACTGTTCAGCATGTACTTCTCACCATACCTTCAGTCATACAGACTGTGAATGTTTCAAGTCAGATTTTCTTTTTTCCAGTATCAAGTCTTATGCTGTCATGTTCAGTGAAAATAAGATAGCTTGATTTCTTAACAGACTTCTTTTTGAAGCAAGGTTTGATTAAATGGAGGGGTGGGATTTTTGTTTTCTTGTTATATTGTGATGTCTTTGACTTTAATTAGGTCAATTTTTTTGGAAGACTTAAAATTAAGGAGTTCTTATTTCCAGTTTCTCTAAAACTGTATCTTATGCCAAGACTTAGTGAAGGGTAGTGTAGTAGGCATGCTCCTAATACAGACATGGAATTTGAATTCCTCTTATTTTAGTAAAGTCTCTGTATGTGCCCGTTGACTGATGGAGGTAGTGGATGCGTTCAGAGTAGGAGCTTGGCCACCAGGGGGTGTGACCGCTGGAGCAGGACACTCATGGATATATCATCCCTTTGCCATTATTTTTCTTGTATTACAGGTTAGGCTTTTCCTGTATTTTCCATCCAGTTTCGAAATTTGTATTTCTCTTTGAATGAAAATCTTATTTTCCCATTGTTTCAAGCAGCATTAAAAATACAGTGCTGCAGTAGCCTCCTGAGATGAGGTAGCTGGAAAGGTTAAATTGAAAGTATGATTCTTTTATTTACTCAAAGTCTAAATTATTCTGCTTCTGAGATCTTGAAATTAATTAAATTTAAAAAAAAACATGAAAGGCATTAGTATCAGATACTTGTAACATTGATTAAAATCTGTAATCTTTAGCAAGAAATTTAGCTATTTATTTTGACTAACCTGAATTTTAAAAAGCAAACTTGAAAAATAAACATTTGCCTTCCATGAATAGGTGTCTGACCTCTTTTTCTAGAAAGTCTTCCTTTGATGTTTGTTCTGGGTGTTCTTTATTTAGCTGGGCTTGTTAATGTTGTTTTTGAGCAATTCAGTGGCCAGTAATTGATGGCCAAGAGGAGCTCATGAGAGCAGGGATAGTTAAAATGCTAAATTTTCACTTGATTTTTGAAACAACTGTTTTTTGTAATAGCCGTGCTGATTTTTCATTTGTTGTGGTTGATGCTTGCACAGGAATTATTTGTGGTTTGATAGACATTCTTCTCTCTGATGGCCATTTCATTTCAGTCACTTTAACAACCGTCCTGACTAACAG